>JAOVYW010041480.1:4004-15947 GCA_025775045.1 Hiodon tergisus | reverse complement strand
CTGCCCCCCCCCCCCCCCCAAGAAAATGTTTCAGTGGAAGGAAAAGTAGCTTTTTATCACTGTTCAATGTTTGACAAACAAACTTGTTTGAAAAATGGTTAAACTCTGAGGTGACAAATGTATACCACTAGACACTCCGCGCACTCTTATCAGTGACCATTATCTTATCGGTAACTATCAGGGCCAGTAACATGTGCAGGCAGTCGGGCACACAGCGGTGAAGTGTCGAATGTCCAGTCATCATGGTCACGGAAGCGCTAAGTTAATTTTATCTGTTGTTTGTCTCCTTTTCCTGGCATCAAACGCTTAATTGTGCACATGGCGGAAACAAGTGGAAACATTTTACAGTTCAAGGCAATGGGGCTTAAACTGTTTGGTGCCGTTTTCATTCTAATGCTGCCAACTGTGCAGCCATGAACTTTGTGAACGCTTGTGTCAAATCCTGTTAAGGTAGAGCATCTAAATGTGTGTAAAGATTTTTACGTTCTTATGGTCTTTTATATACGCTCAGCACCTACGACAAACCAAGTTTAAAATAAAAAAAACCTTCCATTTCCTTTTCTTTTGAGCCATGTCATTACTTTGTGGTTATTTAGTTTTAAGATGCTGCAACATAACTGTTGCCATGTTAACAGTTATATAAAGGGCTTTAGTTGGTACCACTCCAAATAGGCACAAATTCCAACTTGTCACAAAAAGTAGAGATTACGTTTGGTTGGAGGGGACCACAGTTACTGCATTTGTGTATGCCGTGTATGGTTTTTGTCTTGCGCCCTCATGTAAATGGCATTCAGAGATGGACCAAACCACTCCAAGATTGTTGCGGTTACTATATATACACTCACACACACACACACAGTTGTCATGGTTTGCAGTAGCCTGAAAACCGAAAACCCTCTGAACCTGAGTGTCTGACCTTGGTATCAGTTTATTTGTCTGAAATTCCCCGACTGTGAAATCTTGCTCCCCTGTCCTCTCTGCATACATCTTTGGCAACCTCCTTCAACTCAAAGATGAATTGCACCTGCTTTGTGACTTTGCCCGTTTTTAAGTTCACTTTGTCAAAGTTTAAGGACGTATTTTGTGCATCTCAGGCAGAAGACATTTCTGCACTACACTTGTCCAGCGTAGAGATACAGAAGTTCATGTTAGGCAATTCAACTTGGCAACTCAAGCAAATTGTTGTTGAGTTACTTATCTTTAATTACTGCATTCTGCTGAGCCCAGAAGTCAGAAGTACTTGATTTTTACCCAGGTTTTGAAGTGGGAATCTCTCTGGCAGGGAATTTCTCTACTCATTGAACGTTGTTCCATGTCAAAACCGCTGTGGCACATGGGTTGAAAGAGTGGTTTTGTCAAAAAGCTTCGCGCTTGACAGGAAGATTGACGACTTAATTACAATCCGCGGCGTTCCTTTGGGACATTCTTGCATTTGGTACCCATGCCTGGAGCACGCCACCTCATCTTGCTGAATGGGCAAATTAGTGTTGCTGCCTCAGTCATCTAATGAGGGACAGTCATGCTATGTTCTGTGATCTCTATCTCTAGGGTATATCTCCAGTGTAGGTGCTTATAACAGCTAAAATAACTGGTAGTTGCATGATAAACTAATTATCTTATTCTGGGTGTCCCTAGGAAACAAGCGTAGTCCCTTATCTGTCAATTCGTTTAGAAAGTAAAAAAAGCCATGAGTTATTTATACTCCAGATTAGATTAGGGATACTTAAACTGTCACACATTTTTGGTGGTTCTCTCTAAACATTCAAAACTAAGATTAACCAATATTGTTCAGGAAAGCACTATCGCAATTCTTTTTGAGCCACGGTATGAACCCCGCCTCTGCTATTTTCTCTTTCTGGTCCTTTCTCTCTAATCTATACGTGTTTGTGGCATTCCGAGCTAGTAGGCACAATCTGTCTCATTCACTGTTCAACTTCATGCGTTCTTCATGTGGCAAAATCCATTAAACTTTTTCAAATGTTTTAATCCAGGCCACGAACACTAGAAATAGCCAAGGAGGGTATTTCAGTTTAGCTTTGGCCATAATTATGGCTGTTGGGGTTGGAGAGGGGAGATGCAGGGGCGTTGGCAGTTAGCATGAATGTTCCTCCAGCTGACAATCAATCCCCATCAGCGGCCACGACGCATCATGGGGTATCCTCTGTCCAGAGTAACTGGCATCCATTAATTACTGCGTGACAGCAGGTAATTAAACCTTTTTTTTTTTTTTTTTTTGCTGGGGCTAATGACAGGGTATGCCAGAAGAATTGGGTGGCCTTCCAGGCAAAGGTCAGTCCTTTTAAGGAATTTGGCTCCTTGCGCCAGTTCAATATCTTCCACTTAACCTCCTTACACTTGCTGTCTTTGTCAGCGTAAAAAGGAAAACAAACTTGTGGGGCTAAAAATATGCATGAGCTAACCACTAAACTGTACTTTGTTTCTCCTCTACCACATTTTCTTGGTCTCCTTAACACGCACATGTGGACGCTTTTAACAGTTTTCTCTTTGCGTCGCTGGTTTCCAGCAGACGAGGACCCCTGACTTGCTGTAGTGATAGTTTAGATTTTTTTGCTAATTTACTTAATTTTGTTGCATTCCAGCCGAGAGTCTTCCAGTAATTCATAATGTCCGCCATACCGTCAGATTATTACATTTTTTTTGTCCACTTCTTGATCTCTTTAGCGCCATGCGTTCAGTCTCGTACAGTTGTAAAGGTAATATGAGGTGACAGATTTGAGTACAGTAGGTTGAGTTTACCCGAACATAGAATGCAGTGTATTGATTTGGGTGTTCTTCGTTCATTAGAATTAGAAAGATCTTTATTGCCAAGTAAGTTTCACAACAAACAAAACAATTTTTAACACAGTTTATACAAAAAAGAATAAACTTGAACAATAAGACACTGAACAATAGAATTTAGAATTAAAATAAGATGAAAATGAAATATAGAACAATAGACTGACACAATATGATAATAAATAACTAAAAATATGAAAGGCGCATGATATGTCCAGTTGAGGGTTGTGTGAATGTGGGGAGGGGGCTATAGTCAATTTGATTCTGTTCGTGAGGCCTACTGCCGTAGGAAAGAAACGGTTCTTGTGGTGAGAAGTTTTGGTCCTGATAGACCTCAAACTTCTGTCCTAAATAGTCCATTAGCAGGGTGAGAGGGATCAGCCCCAATCTTTGCCTCTGGCCTCTGCGTCCTGGAGGTGTGTAGTCGCGTAGAGACAGCAGATTGCAGCCGATCAGAGCAGATAATTAGCTGCAGCTTGCCCTTGTCCTTTGCAGTGGCTGGAGCGTACCAGACAGGGATGGAGGAGGTTGGGATGGCTGTGTAGAAGCGTACCATCACATTCTTCCTTCATATGCTGCCAGTCTGCCCATTGCCTCAGTGCTTTTCTGCTTCGTCCTGTGCGCTGAGATGTCACGCTGTGTCTCCTAATGAAAATTTAACATCTTAACTTGCAGGCATCTAACACTGAACACGGACGAGTGATTAGTGAGGTAACGAGAATAGAAGAGTTTTGTTCTTTTGAAAGCTCTGGCTGTATGCGAAACCCAGGTGTCCGTATTACGCAGTATTTTTTTCCCCTCCTGGTTACACCCCTCGTTTGATCCTCAGACTTTTATTCTTTGTTGGAGCATGACATCAATGCCTCAGAAAGATTTTTTTAAAAATGGTTGATTCTCTTTTCTCTTTCCCCAAACCACAGTGAAACAGTACACAGTATTAAATTGTTTTTGTCGGATAGCGCCCACAAACAAAACATGGAGGACAAATAAGAGATCACATGCTCATTGGCTGAGTTTGTAATTTCCCTGAATCATAACAAAGACAAGGTGTTTGGCCTCACTTTAAATTGCTGTTCCGTGCAGCTGACCCGTCAAAACACTGTATACACCCCCCCCCCCCTTTTTCTCCGTGCTGTTTGGTCCATTACATTTATTGGTCTTTATACACTGAATCAAAGGAAAGCTCTATAAAAACAATTTGTTTCCCATGCTTAAAAAAACAGAAGTAAATGCTAATCCCACAGGACTCTGGTTCCAAACAAGCTGGATTTGCCAGACACAAACAGTTGGCATTCTGCGTGGCACGAAATGCAATGGATATGAACAAACAAAAACTGTAATTTCATGATTGTCAACTCCAAAAGGATATAGCAGAGTGTGTGGGTGGAAGGGCTATTTTAAAAAGGTTTATAGAAGTGGAATTGATTTAAGGGCTGAAAGCGGAGCTTTAAATTACACGAAAGGGGCTACTCGTATTCCTCTAGCAAAGTAGTCAAGAGAGTATCGGTATTGAGTAACAAAGCCTGATGAAAAGAGTGTTATTTTTTTTATATACTCTTAAGGTGTATGTATTCATGCAATGCCAGTCAGTGATAACTGGAAACCCTCTCATGTCATTCTCATTGTTAGTAATTTTTAAAAAAAACTGCTATTGTTTTTTTTGTGTTTTGCAGTAAAAGAAAGAAAATATGACCAAGTTGTCTGTATAACTGTAGCTATTCACCAGGGACAGCTGGCTCTTATAGTGGTCTGAGGTTTCATCATGGACTGTGTGATCATTATGCCTCACTGTTCTCAACAATGCCCTATAGTAAGGGCAGATCATTCTCTGAGTCCAGATTACAACAAGACAGTGACTCAATTACTAAATGCATGTTTTTTGGAGCCATTGAAAAATACTTCATGACCTAATTTGTTTTGGATAAGCCTTTATCCAGCACAGATTGGATCGAAAACATGTTATGTGTCATATTTTCGTCCCGTTTATACTTTGTCCTTTGTCCGAAACAATATTCTCCTTCCACGTCTTTGTGATTGGGCCAATGTTTTAGCCGTTAGTTGTGGAATTAGCAGCAATTTTTTTTAAAGGTTAGTTTAAATTCAGTTCAATGCAATACTGAGGTGCATTTTAAACTGCCATCACAAGTGTAATTTAAAAGAGTAGCAAGAGGGAAAAAAACCAGTCTTGCCTTGCACCATAGCTGTAGAGGAGAGCGCAATCACCCCTGATTATAGCTCGGCGTTGCAGCTCCCAGCACTGACATTCACCTCTGCTCAGTGGCCATGAGACTTTTTCTGGCTCGCCACACGAGTGGAAAATCATAAGGACGAGGCTTCAGGTCCTGGAAAATCCTCTTCTGGATGGGGCGCTCACTTAGCCACCCAGGCGCTGGCAGCGATTGGCAGTGTCCCTGCAGTCAGGAGCAGGCCGCCTCTGCCCACCACACCTCTCGTCCAAAGGAAGTGGTTCCCCCTTCTCATAAATGGCGCGAAGCCACATTCCTCAGGTCCCGCTGGAACGACCTCAGGAGCTATCGCCCCTACGTTCCAGAAACCGACACTCACCAATTTGTTACTTGACACTTTCCAAAAAGGATTTCTTAATTGTAGGTGATTTTATTCCTGTTTCATTTTTTCAAGCGCTACCGAAGCCACAAATTAAGGCAATGGCAACCCAGGAACACAGCTGTAATTATATTTGCTTTGGTCTTTATAGGATTTTAACAAAGGAGATAGTTCCTCGTGTAAGCTAAATTTAAATCGTTTTGGCATGCAACGTATGCCTTTTTCTTTTTGTTTTTTTGGGTACATGGCTTGAGTTCTCTTTTTCTTTTTTCTTTTTTCTTTATTCTAAGTAGTAGTTGGAGAAGGGGGCTTTTATTTTCTCATTCCCTGAAATTACACAAACTGCTAATTATTTTTAAACACCCCTTCATTGCTGCAGAGGGCACCTTTCAGTTTTTTTGCAAAAGCAAACTTTTCCCAGAGGAAAAATTAGGTTTAAGTAGACCTTGCGTTTGTTGTTGCATGCAAGTCTAGCTGCAGGAATTTTTCCATTTTATTAATTTTTTCACACTCTCCATCTTAAAGTATTTTTTCCCCATTTTTGAGGTTCTGGCAGTTTTATCTACATGTTTGTCATTGCTTTACACTGTGGATCTTCTTGAGGACAGTCTGAGTGAATGAGCAATACTTTGCCACAGAGGTCAACACGACTGTTGTCCCAAACCACGCTGCAAAACACACTGCTGACTTTTCCAGGAGCAAAATATTTTCCACTTTATCGACCCTCGCGCAAGGCAAGGCAACACAACTCTCTTGATTTGGTCACAAATTTTCTTGCAGATTTCTCATTGAATAATGCTATTTGTTGCCATGTGTAATTTTTAGACGGTGGTTTTTCAGTGGTTATAATGCGCTGGCCACAGCCCTGTTCTGTGTTTGTCGGTCATGTGCCTGTTTGTGTAAGGGCATCCCTGGGAGCCAGAAAATTTCCCTTGGAGGTGATATGTGTGATTAGTGGCAGTACTAGCCTGCAAGCACACCGTTATTATCATGGAAGGTATTTCAATGAAAGTCTTGTAGCGCAAGTTAATGGATAGTGATGATGGGCAGGGCCTTGGGGAAGGGGCGGGGTCAGATGGTGAATGATGGTATAAGTGATGACGGCTCAACTTGAACAGGTACAGAGTAGTCCTCCAGTGCAAACTGTGATTGGCTTGGCTCGGCTCTACATTGCGCCCTTCCAGTAGTGAGGAACCGGTCATAATCTGCAGATCTGGGGTAAGCCTGACTTTCAGTTCACACCATTACCTTTTTCCTTTGCACAGGTTCGTTTTCAATTTTAAAAAAAGGTCTTTATTTCAGTTGCGTCTTCTCGATCTTTAGGAGTTGTTTTTTCGATTACGTGTAGTATGTGATGTTTTATTCTATGTTATAAACCATCATGCTTTATTTCTGAGTTCCAACCTTAAATGTCCAATATCAGCATATATAATTCCTAAAGTACACAATTAATTGAATGCGGTTTTTCTCTGGTAGTTTATGGTTGTTTTGATGATTTAATACATTGTATTATTTCCAATTGTTATACATGAGCAGTCAAACTAAAGCACTGTTTCTGTTTTGTGCTTTAATATTTTCATCCAGTGTCTCATTATTGCCACTGATTTCCACAGTAGGTTTTGGTTCTTAAAAATTGTGGTAAATTGTCATTTGAGTTTATACAATTTTATTTATATGAATTTATGTGTAATTCTGCCATAAGGATTTTCAGATGTCTGCCCAACGTTTGCGCTTGTTCAGTATTCAGTTTTCTTATCATTCAGAGTATCTGTTGTGAGTCTGACACATTGAAGTAATTTACCTGGCATGTGTCTGCATCCTGGTATAGTTTATGATCAATGGACTTGGAGATAATGAACTGATGGGGGCCTGCAAGCTGTTTGTGCTGGGCTTTAACCTCAGATGTGCCCTGGCTCTGGGGTTTGTGGCGTCTGGTGAGTTCTGTCCTCGGTTAACTTGGAACAAAAGACGGGGGGGGGGTGGAGCTAGAAGGTGGAAGATACAGTCAATAGTAAGGCTGAAGGTGAGGAGGACACGGGTGGAGATTAGGTTGGGAATGAGTTAAAGTGGCGTTGGGGTGCTGGGTGGGGAGGGTGTGAGGCGTTTTTCCATGCCCAGCGAGTACCCGCAAGCTGGCGCGAAGCCGGATATTTGACCCTGCGTCCCCAGAAAAAGTAGGATGACTGAGCAAGTCAACGTTGAAAAGGAAGAAGCGCTTTCTGTTGTATAGTGGTTCAGAACTAATTATCCAGCCCTTTCTCGAGAGGGCAGACGCCTTAACATCGTAGCCTTTCTCTGATTGAACATGCATGGTAACGTTGCCATGTGACTTCAAATGTCTAGAACTGTAACGTAATACATTTTCTCGTTTATTTAGTAGCTTCTTTGATTATTTCATATGTTGTAGTAACCCCGCTCAATGATTATCGCAGTTAACCTCCCTGATCCTAACTATCACATGTGCACACAACAGTGTGCACAGGCAATTTGGCGCCTGTAGCTGTACAACTGCTTATGCCTGTTTATTATCACCGCTAACCTCCCCGATGCTAACTATCACATGTGCACACAAGTGTGCACAGGCAATTTGGCACCTGTAGCTGTACAACTGCTTATGCCTGTTTGTTATCGGCGCTAACCTCTCCGATGCTAACTATCACATGTGCACACAAGTGTGCACAGGCAATTTGGCACCTGTAGCTGTACAACTGCTTATGCCTGTTTATTATCTAACTCGCATGCGCTCAAAAGCACACACGCAGGCAATTTGCAGATTGCAACTTTAGAACAAGTAAAGAGGGCAGAAGCATGCCCTCCCACTCTGCCCCCAGCATGCTCCCCGTTACTGTGTGCTGATGAACAATATTGTAGGGGAACGTGCCGGTGTGGGAGTGGGATTTCAAGAATTCAGTGGATCTAGAGTTGTACTGTCACAGTCTCTGGTGCAGGAGGCCAGGGTTTGAGGCTATTCTTTTGTATTATAGGCAATAAAGTTAAGGTTCGGATTAATTCAGCCCTAAGGTTTGGGGAGGACTTGCTGTACTTCACGGAAAACATTCTTTGTTAAAAGATTGCCTGTGAGATTTTATTTTCTAAAAACAGGAGAAACATCTTCCTTGCATTACCCATTTTCCTGTAGGTGCCCCAGTAGATCAGTCTTCATAACGCCAGCCCAGCACTGTACTGCTCAGTAGTAGTGGTGTTGAGGAAATCCAATGTCCTCCTTCACTTTTTCCATCTTATCAGAAGACGGTTCTGATCTGACTGTGTGAGGAAACCAGCTAATATAAATAAACGCAAGAGCTTGTAGTAAACCACTAAAGCCACTATTCCGTTTTAGTAACCCTACAGTATGGTTATAATGTACTTACCTCATGTACCAAGGTGTATTCATTCATTTATTGCCGGGCTTTCTGTAAATATTATTTACTGGCGTCTGTAAAACTTTTCAAAACGATTTTTATAGCTAGCTATGACTTGGAGATGAATATCGCATCATCAAAACTACGGTGGAAGGTATCAAATGATTAAACAATGAAATAATCCAAATTGGTTAAGTTCTTTTCACATTTCCCGCACATTGTAGCAATGTTTTGTTGGCCATTTGTGAGAGGCACAAAGGTGAAAGCACTTCTCTAGTGTTCAACGGCTGCTTTGGGAACCAAAAGCGACGGTCTGCATCAAATTATACTCACTCATTCTCATTACGTGGTTTTAACCTGGCAAAATAAAGCTGTGTTGTAGTATTTGCAAATTCCTTACTGCAAAACTACAAGGATTTAAACCCTGTTAAAGTAATCCAATCGTGTGTTTACCTGCTCGTCCCTAAAGACTGGTGTTTCATTCCCCTTGACCGCAGCTCATCTAACCTCCATTGATCCTCTCTCCTTTAGAGCTTATGTTCATAAACGATTATATTGAAGATGAAGAAGAACCTCCTTTGCTGTCTGGCTCATGCCCTTCTCTCCGTAAGTGTCAGGCTACTTTTCCCACTAAGGATGTTTTTGCATTTTGCATTACTTTATGGGCTGTTTATTCCTGTTTTTGTTTTTGTTTTTTTCTGCCACATGTTAGTCGCATGCTTAGCAAAAACGATTAAATGCGCTTCACGGCACCAGTTTTGGCTTTCAAGCAGGTCATCAAATGCATTTTTAATGCTGTATCTGGTCTGCCAAGGCAAATCTAGCACAGACCATGGATAACCCAAATGTAGAGGCGCTCCTACGTTCCTGTGAGCTGCACTGTATAAGGTGTCAGTGGACATGGGCTATGACATTTCTGGCACTATTCCTGGTCCTTCTACCGTTTTAAGCTGTCCATCATGAGTCAAAGTTGTGTTTCTCTAGTTTATAATAAGATGGTGTAGAGTATATTACTTCATACCTTTTTGTGTCTCAGTATGTTTTGTGTGTTACGTTAGTGTGTTAACATGGGTGACTGGAAACCTGTCGTTTTGTGTATTGTATATGACGGTAGTCCTGAAAATAATTGTGTATGTTGGTGTTTGAATTTGTGCTGTGTTTTGTGATGGTGATCATGTGTATGTCTGCCCGTAGATCCTTGGGCTGCAGGGCGTTCTCGCCACGCAGTGCGGGTGGGGCAAGGTCCTGACCAGCGTGGGGTGTGCCTGTCTGCAATGTCCGATGGGACAAGAGCCCAGCAGGGTGAGGTTCTTTTTTTTAATGCAACCTCTTACTGAACTCAGACATTTCAGAGTATTTAATAATTTCACTAAAATACAAAGTGTAAAGGAGAACAACTTTGTGGTTGGCGTTCCTCAGGGCTGCGACCAAGCTGAGGGCCCGGAGGTCACAGTGAGATGCCAGGCCTGCCCAGGGGGCACCTTCTCTGACCGTCATGGCCCAGGACTGTGTCGGCCCCATACCTCATGTCCAGCACTGAACCGCGTTCTTGTGAACCCCGGCACTGCGGGCAGGGACGCCATCTGTGGAGACTGCTCATATGGGTGAGACATTTAACTGTGTTTTTACCACATTCTCGCCACTCTCGGAGCAAGTGACGACACGCATCTCTCCTCCGCAGCCAAAGATGTGGAAATGTTTCCCATTGTAAAAGTGTTATTTCTCAATAAAACGCTTGTGAACTGGTTTTGCATGTTACAATTTTCACATTAAAAATAGTTTTTACATGTGACAAAAAAGTGTTTGTCTGAGATTCAATACAGTAAATGAGATATTTAAGTTTGTCTTACCCTTTCTTTTCCTGTTTAGTTTCTGGCCTCCTACATATTAATTGCACATTCATGTATACATTAATTGCGTTAACCATAGACTTCATAATCATTCTAAATATAACATTTCTTTTTGGAGTGCGTTTGCAATATCTTATAACTTGGAAGTGGATGTCTAGCCTCCCAAGGGGCTCAGTCAGTGAAAAGCTTTCACCCAAGTGCAGACTGAGCCCTATGAGCTGGAGTTTGCCAGTTCCATTCCTGCTCATGTAATAGCCGATTGTGACCTGGAGAGCCCAGCGGCTGTGCGCAGTTGGCAGAGCGCCACCCGGGCTGGGGTGGGTGAAACAGCAGGGTGTCTATCGGCTCGTCTTTAACAAGCGTTTTTTTGTGTGACAGCCCGTGAGTCGTCGTCTGTACGTCTGTTGTATGAGCACTATTCATACAAAAGACAAACGGACACTGGCTAAGGAATGAGTGGATTATTACAGTAGTCATCGAAAGGCTGAGATATTAGTAGTTGACGTGAGATAATTAATTATTTGTAGCCAAAATCATACAGGCATGAGTTTATCTGGGTTTACCTGTATACGGTCATGAAGGAGGAATAAATAAATAAATAATAATCGGCATTGAATGAGTATTATACGTAACTTGTTGCATTCCTGAATGGGTATTATATTAACATATGTAGTCGAATAAAGCTGGAACATGACAAGAATTTAAAGTGTAACTAGAACTTGTGGAACTGCACTTTCCAAAGTAGCTATTATAATAGAGGAGGCTATGTAGCTATTTATGGCTGTAGTGTTTCCACTTTTATTAAGTTAGAGTTCATACACAAGCTACCCTACCCTGTGTCTGCATGTGCACCTGCCGGTAATGGCGAGCTAAAGATAGTCATTACAGTGACAACACTCAGCATTTGTAAAGTCCTGACTATTTTGGCAGGTTCTCCCCTGCTGCTATCGAAAAGTCTTCAACGTTGGACGTCTGCGTGAAACGTGAGTGAAATGGGATTTGTTTTTGTTTCATTATTATTCCTCGTTTTTTTTACATTGTGTAGTGTTTCATATTTATATTGCGTTGTTATTGTGTGGCATTGCGGACGTTGAAGCTGCATTGGAGTCTGGCTAGTTTATCTGGTTGGATGTGTTTTCCTAGACATGAAACTACTTGATGGTATTCCCCCCCTTTCATCAAAATACCATTATTTTAATCCAGCTGACTTTTTTTTTTTAAAGAACATCACCCAGCTGAAAAAACTAATTTGAGTTTGTGGCAAACATCTAATCAAATGAAATGCTTTTTATTATTTTGAAATTTGATGGAAAATTCTATTAGAACTTATGTTTTCTCAGATTTTATTGTTTTTATTTTCTTGGGGGGGG
>JAOVYW010041449.1:0-26316 GCA_025775045.1 Hiodon tergisus | reverse complement strand
CATATATATATACATATACATATACATATACATATACATATACATATACATATATATATATACTCTGAATGCTAGCATTTTTGTCAAAACAACTATTTGTCTAATTAACAACTAACAAGGGAAAGCACTGACAGGACCATGCAATCGTTAATCAAATGTGACTAATTAATTAATCTACCCTGCACTACGGGGGGGATTGGTCCACGGCACCCAGGCCTCATATCATGAATCCAGTTTAAGGTCCACTCCTTACCTCTCCACCATACTGGGCAGTACCAGGCGTGTCATCTGAACGAACAGAGAGGACACGTCACAAGCGGAACAGAGCAATTCAAAGCACTTCTGATGAGGAAAATTGCCTCGGTATAAACATTCGAGATGCGATGTACCCAGAAGCGCAAAAAAAAAGGTGGGGAGGAAGGGTGGGTGGGTGGATGAGGGAAAGAAGGCGATGTGTGGGTGGTGCAGAGCGGACAGCAGTGGGTGTAGTTTGCCGTTGCTCTGGGAACCACAGATATAACAGAAAGAGAGGTTCTACGGATAAAGTGAAGAAATGACCAACACGGCCCCAAAGGGATGTGTCCACAGGGTATCCGAAAAAACACATCCCAGACAGACGTGTCGTTCCAGCTCTAAACGGGACACTTAAAAAAAAAAAAAAACATTTAAAATCGGCTTTATTCAAACTCATTCCATCAGTGACTTGTTAGTTTAAATGACGTTAAGGGTTTCTCATTAACAGAACTAAACCTCGGACAAGAGAATAAAAAACACATATAATAAAAGCACTGACCTGGCAAACTGAAGTAACGTTGACATTGATCATGGTGTTGATGAACTGAAAATGGAGTATAGTACAAGAGCAGTATTGATACGCTTGGCTTTTAAATTCTGCACTTTTACTTAACACAGTTAAAATCCTTGAATGATTAGCAGTAGCAGACATCAAGTACCCATCGTAAAAAAATTCACATCAACGTGAATCGCAAAAGTATTTCCGAGTAGGGAAAATACTGCTGTTGGACAAGACGATTACTCACATTGTCCAAATCCGCAACGTTAAGGAAAAATTCAGGATAAGTGTAGGAAATGCCAACATTGTTAACTGTAGAAGGGAAACAAGACTTGCATTAAAAAAATAGACATAGCAGTTCTTAACTCGACTCTTGCCGGTCGTTTTTAATAATACACATTTTGTGAAAAGACACATGAAAACGTTACCCATCAGGCTGTTATACCGCCATACTTAACCCCAACGAAAACGATGCCACTTCTGGGAATTGTGCTTTAAGGCAGAGCTGTGCATGTGACTGCAGACGTGAATAATGGAGCGCGATGAGCACAATGTAGTCTGATTAGGGTTAAAGATCAGGAAAAAGCAGACCCAAGACCAAAATAATGGTAACATAAAGCAAAGCCACAGGGTAATTACTATGAGGGACCACTATGTCTGAATCTATACGGGGCTTTAATTCCACTGTCGAATGTCAGCAATCTTGGATAAAAACAAATCAGACAACTTGATTATCTGCACGTTTTTTGCCAAATAGGCTTTTCAGCTTCAACTGGGTCATGACTGCCTTTTTAAAATTTTGACCACTCAAAGAAAGATACAATGTTTATAAAAACAGACACTGCAGGTTTTAAATACTTCAATACTTCATTAAGGAACCAAGAACATGTGAGATCATGCCACCTGTCAAGTGTCATACCCGTGTTCAGACATATTTGATAAAAATGGGAGAAAATGCTTTTATGTGTATTATAGTGAAATACAGATGTAAAATTGGTTCCACTTCCCAACAGCAGGTGGCAATGTTGTCCATGAACGAAAGTGGCACAGTAAAAGAGACACTGCTGATCTCATAAGAACGGCCACACCCACCCAGGACTAGAAAGGGGAATTCATGCCAAAGGAACATTATGTGTACATTAAAGTAGGAACATGGCCTTTTAAATAGAAACTCAGGACAAAATAAGCAGAATCGAACGCGACGTTACTCACCCAACACCCCGATTTCAAGCCCAGCAAGTCCGGCCTCGATCTTGGGGTAGATGTCCACACTTCCAAAGTCCACCGCAATGGTTTTTGTCTCAACGTTAAATCGAGACTCTAGGAAGGAAAACATTAATTTAACCTGTTATGGTGCAGTACTGAGAAAAGGCAACAACTGGAATGCCAAAGACATCATTTGGTCACTCAACACAAAGATGTCACTTTTTGTCTTATCACTTTGGAGAATTATTTCATTCCTACTCTAAAGATGAGAGCCCAGTATTATGTCACAGTCAGAACCCGGACAAAGGTTTTGTAACATAGGGATATTCTGCATTTCAAACAAGCAATTCAAGGTTCCAGTCATAGCAATGAAGTTCCCCACTTTTGACAGCAGGGGTCACTGCAACACAAAAAACCACGTCAAGCACTTCCTTCCCACTCACGGAGTATGTTAGAATAGGAATGCATTATCCAAATATATGTTCCCTATCTGTTGCATTTTCACCGACTAATTACAAAGCAAATGCTATGCAAGGTCAATTCAGAAAGAAAGAGACGAGGGGCGGGGGGAATAAAAAAATTCTATGTCTTACAAATCAGAGTGGACAAATGTTTTGAGCTTTTAAGAAGATTTATCTCTGACATACAGCGGAAACACTGGAGTGGAAAGTGTGGCTTTGGTGCAGCCAGGCTGACCCAACGGGGAAAGGAAGGGAGAGTCAGCCCTGAGATCGTGACTTGTCCATCCCCCCCCCCCCCCACATCTCTGGTCTCCAGGCACGACAACGGAGAAAAAAAAAAAAAAAAAAACACAGCGGGTAAACCGGGGAGAGAGCCTGTCGCTTGCCCGTGACAAAGCCCAGACGCAGCTGGAGCGAGGGGCACAGAACAGACAGCGGGGGGGTTAGGATAGGAGACAGAGGGGACTCGGGTAGAAGACATTGCCCAGGGCTTGTCCGGCCTGGCGGGGCGGGGGGAGGGGGTTGGAAGTCCCATCACACGTAGGCTATCCGGCGCGAGTCTCGTGGAGCTCCCGGGGGAGCGTGCACCCCATCATCCACGGCACCTCCGCACGCAGTTCCTTCTGTGCCCGCCCTGCCCTGCCGCAGCGTCAGCAGCCGGGATAAAAATAGCCCCGCTCATCAGTATCAGGCGGACTGACATTCATTCAGAGGACTCCCTCGCTCGCTCACTCGCTCGCGCACGGCTTGCAATTTCATTTTACGCTTAAAAACACACACGCTGCAGAAAAACAGAACGGGAACACCTCCTGAAAAAAATCGCTTCATTGCTGGTAGATTCGCCAAATCCCACTGATGCAGCCCTCGTCTACAACAAGCTAGGTTCTTTTGTACCCGATAAAGGCTTCCCTTAGTTCTTAGACTCAAAATAAGCTTGTGAATTTCACGCAACGTTACGTAAAAGCTTGCCATTTCATCTGAAATTTTACGTTAAGTCTGGGTTAGCTAGCAATTCTAGGCAAGTTGATGATTGCTAAGGTTTCGCTTTCAAATAACCCATGACTACTAGGGGCAATCATTTGACCGTATATCATTTTATACATTTATTTCCGCAAGAGATAACCATGCAATGAATTGCAGTGGTCCATCTCTCTAGCAAAGCAGTTTATAGCTCATATCCAAGCACGGCACTCCTGGTTGATGCCGTCAGGCACCCGATTCAATAAGGGCGTGTCAATGGACGAGAATGTTTGGGGGTGGGGACTGACACAGATGCAGGACAAAAATTAGTAGAAATGTATATTTTTGCCGAGGTGGGGGGGGTTGGGTTAAGGCAGTGTGCCATTGTTAAAAGTGCTGGGGCAAATGCTTCAGGAATAAAAGCCCCCCCCCCCCCGGGTCCACACTCACCGATGGACTTGGACACGTCGTCGAGCTTCTCCTGAGAGCGGCTGATGAGCATGATGGAGAACCCGCGGCGAGCCAACTGAGGGACACAGACACAGTCTTAAAACATAACCTGATGTTCTATACCAGTTTTAGAACCCTGCTCCTCAGGGGCCTCAGCACCTGCTGGTGTGTGTGTGTGACACATCGCCCATCAATTGTTTAACTGGAGACATTGAATTGATTAGAAATGAGATCATAATGTTTCTAGGTGTAAAACGGGTTGCTAGTTGAGCAGAAGCTCAAACGCCTGCAGAATTTACAGGCTGGGGCTGAGTAACCCTGTTCTTTACCAAACTGCATTTACCCTACCCACTGTACGCTTATATCCATCTACACGTCTACCGACAACACGAACAACAGTTATTAGAACCGGCGACAGTGTGGTCTAACACCTTAATACTTACCCTAACCCGCCTACCATTACTCAGGGCCATGTAAAAACTACTTCAGCATGTAGAATATGGTGGAAACTATGGAGTGGCCCAAGCCACTGAGGAATCGGCAAGCGGGTGTTTAACAGGGGGTAGACAGCACACCTTTACTGAGCCCCTGCCCGGCCGCGGAGAGAAACCTCGCTCCTGATGAGTCACTGTGATTTCCGTGAAAACAAAAAGGGCCTGGAATCTCACCTCCTCCGCATAGGCTTTCCCGATTCCATCGCTGGCTCCCGTCACAACTGCGGGAGAAAGGAGATGTGGGCCAGAGGTTAGCCCAGGCGCTCACGCGAAAGCACGCCCCGTCTCGGAAAACGTTTCTTGGGGGGGGAAAGCAGTCGCAGGTTTGCAACAGAAGCAAATGAGTGAAATTCACTGGTTTTGAACATGGGGGGGGGGGGAAACTGTAAAAGAGTTAGAAGCCATTAGTGTTCTGTGCGCACGAGTGTGTTCTGGGCGCACGAGTGTGTTCTGGGCGCACGAGTGTGTTCTGGGCGCACGAGTGTGTTCTGGGCGCGCTCTTTAGTCATCCTTTGCCTAGCTGTCCTCACCTTGCCAGGACAGCACAACTATTTCAGCCTGACCGTCTATCACCCCTTTTTCACTTCCACGCCTAAAAATATGGGATTTTTGAGAGCGAGAGAGAGAGAGAAAGAGAGAGAGCCACCCACAGGCATGAGTGTATTTATAGAAACGCCTGCTTTACCGCTTTCCCTCGCCACCTGACTGGATATTCTGGCAGAACCCACCCCACCCCAACCCCTCCTCCTCTCCACAGACCTGATTAAAGATTAACACAGGCAGCTTGTACCTACTGGAGTGGTGCTACAGAGCCAAAAGTAATAAATGAATACAACGGGGGCAGGGGGGTTGGGCTTATGACGAACAATAAGACCGAAAGGACGGGGAGGGCCGGTAGGGATCTTTGGGCAGCTAAAAATAGTAAGGAGAGACTGAAAGGCATGAGAGGAACAGGGGAAGAGAGGAGGAGAGACCAAGCAAAAAATGAATGGAAAGACTGCAGGGGCTGGGCTTGATTTTGTGTAAATGGTGCATTTCATTTCCTTTACTGACATACAAAGGCCACTGCCTATTTAGTGTATATCTGCATAATCTCAGCCTCCAATCTTACGGACCAGCAAAAGTAAAAGTGACCGCTTTAAAAAAATAATAATAATAATTTGGTTTTAAAGATTCACCAATTCGCAAATAGCACTGCGACCAGCCCAACGCGTTTCAACCTGAAGACGACCCCCCCATCCCTAAAGTTGAACTTGCATCTTGCAGTGAGCCAACAGAGGCTGGTCCCATTGTCCCTGCAATGCAGGGCTAGAAGGGCAGAGAGCCACAGTAAGGGGGATAGGTCTGACTCCTCATTGGCCAGCACATGCTCTCAGAATGGTTAAGCAAATGGGTGTGGGTTTTAACAAAAGGCTTACTTGTCTGCCCCACAAGAAAGAAAAAAAAACATTTAAGCACAGTGCAGGGGGGAAAAAAAACCTAAAACAAATCATATGACTATAGGGAACCCACAGACCAACAGCAGTGTGGCAGTTCTATCGCACAGAAACGTCCCTTATCACAACACAAGTGTTGTAACTAGCAAGACTTCTCCCCACCAATAATGCTTGTGCTTGCAAATATTTCTGTTTGCATTGTGAATCAGCGCTGGGCATAAAAAGTTGCGTCTGCATTTTGTGAGCAGTCAGAGGTTGATTGGTAGGACGCCAATCTTGTTTGTGATTAATTAGACTCTGCAACAGACTTCAATGGAAAAACGCTAGGGGTCTGCAGGCCATCAGTGCCATTCAGGAAAGGGGAAGGGAAAAAGCAAATGCTAGTGTTCTTTTACCAGCAGACATGCTTGTCAACATATTCAAGCTAACTGGGTTGATTTGCTAAATTTCTTAATATAAAACAAACAGAGGAAGAGCGACAAAACCCGTTCATGTACCTCATTTGGCACACTTCCGATTCATAAACTACTAGATGACAAAACACATACATATATACACTTATTAAGACTTGATTGTGGCCATGTGAGCTAGAAAACACCCTATAAGAGTTAAGCAAATTAGAAAGAGTACAGGTGGCTGAAGTCCATCAAATCAAGAAATACTTCCAACCCCCAACGTTAACGCTAAATATTCCTAGGGCTAAAATTATAATTATAATTATATATATATATAATTTTTTATAAATAACAGGCAGGCTTCCATATGAGGCCGCACACAGCAGCGTCAATGGAATACCAACTAGACGCTACTCTGCCCTTTCCACAGCACGGTTCACTACGACCCCTTCTCCCCAAGCAGGACCCATCTGTGGCTGGCGCTAAATCAGGGCCACGCGAGGACCGCAGAGCCTCTGACGACACTCTCCGACAGTCGCGTTAACGGCGCCGCACGTGGATACCGCCTGCATTCCGGACTCAGGCTTTGGCCAATGAGAGTCGCTGGACTCGGCCTGATCAAGGGTCTCCCAACTTCTAACGGAAACGGCGGGACGTCACAAGCCTTGGTCTGCAAAGAAGTCTTAGGGCGACCTCGAGGTATGTCCGAAGCAGATGCCTGCGGTTTTTTTCAGATTTACACCGGCGCGATTCAATAAGATCAAGTTGGCGTCTGCATACATTTTAAATGTATACCTAGTTTAAATGTGGCACTGAAGGTTACGCGGCTCTAAACGGCATTCATCTAAACACTCATTTTAAAAGATTAAAATTTGAAAGAGGGGGAGAAAAAAGCTGCAGCACCTTCCTCCCAAAACGCAACACACCAAACGGAGGAGGCGGAAAGTACACAGCAGAAACTGCAGTCCAGTAAAATGTAGAACAAACGCAACAAGACGCATGGCAACATAGCCTGATGTGATCTTTCATGTCTCTAACGAAACCCAGCGCCAGCCACCGGATAGACGAACCAAATACAGGTTTTGTTAAAGAAACAATACAGCAATTTTCTATTTTTATCCTTTTTGGAAAATAATAAAAAAGGAAAGAAAAAAAAGTCACATTTTAAAAATTCCTTTCAAAAGAAAAGAAAGAAGTTCTGGCCCAGTTTAGAGGTAAGCAACCCAGTTTTGCTACTGCAGGAGCACCGCCTTATGAAATACACTTCCCACTTAACAAGGGGAAAAGCTAGAACTTCACAAGACAGGTTTAAAATCCAGCTGTCCAAAGACAGGATCATCCATGAGCCCCACCCCCCGGCGCCGGGAGGAGAGTACACCAGAGCAGAGGATCTCAAAAAGTTTTTAATAACAATCTCAACGCCACAAAAATAACTGAACAAAAAACTCTCAACCCCAAAGTGCATTTTCAACCAGGCCCCAGAGCCTGTAATGGTCCCGGGGATACAATACCGCAAGACTATCTATACAATACAGATTACCTGACCTAACATCAAAGGATTTCAAACCATGAGTTTTACCTAATTTAGAGAGGAAAAACCAATAATAGGGGGGCTACTTAGGACTGACTACACAGACTAACTATATCGCAGTGTTGATTGGCTCGGGTCACCATTTCAAGCATTTCTCGTGTTCAAGTAACAAAGAAGCCCTGGAATGCCATTGGCTTCTTCTGCTATGGGCAGACAAAACTAGCCCAGTCACGTCAAAGGTAGTCGGCGGCATTCAAAAAAGCTCCCAAACAAAAGCCAAAAGTATATTCTCTTAATAAAATTCCAAAACGCCTTTTTTCATGTTTCCGTAATGTGCACCTTCAGCAGACCAAACCAATACTGCACAGCAGCTGCCGCACGGAAAAACTAAGAAGCACTACTCGTAAATTGTTTTTTATTTTCAAAAATGTCATTTTGAGTTTTATTTTTCTATAGACAAACGTTCACAATAAATTAACTTATTTTGGGGTTTTAACCAGGCATTTTTGTGTATTGTTGCGTTAACACATACACAATATTTAAAATACAAAAGAAGACATTTGTTCCAAATCTTTCTTATCCTGCACACCTCTGGTGGGCCATAACAAAACAAGAGCCTAGCACCATCCAGTAAAATAAATTCATACAAAAAGGCACAAAGGACCACAGTAAATTCGTAATTCAGTTAAGACATATTGAAACAATTGCTTAATTCAGAAAGCACTTTAGTGACAACCCTGCAGGAATTGCTAGCACGCCACAACTGTGGTAGTCTGAGGGGATAGTCTGAGAAGAGCAACCACAGGAGAATGAGCACATCAAAATGTTTGCACACAGGGATTATGAAATGAAATGCATGTCGAAACAAGAGCCATAGTGGCCAGACTTTCCAGAGTTTAGTGCGGGTCAGGACATCCTATCCAAGAAATGCACCTCTCCCAACCCACAAAATGAGGTTTAATTTGGTTTGTGGTGTGATCGCACTATGCAACTAGGTGTTACGCAATCATATTCATAGCTTAAGCTATGAACATCTTTTTTTGCATTTGCAAAAACATCTTAACATCTAACAAAGTAAATCCTTTCTATAAATGCGAAAAGGGTACTTGCGATTAGCCACTCGGTTCTTGTCATATACGTTATCCTAGGCAGTATTAAATGGCAGAGAGAGGCAGAGAGAGATGAGATGATTTAGAACAGTGCCTGATCAGAATGCAGTCACCAGGTAGTTCAAAGAGCACCGAGGATGACGTTGATCATCTTCCAGCTGCCCTCTCAACCGCCGGACTTTGGACCTTGACAGCATTTGTGGGACATTACCGAGATGTCCATCAAACCAGTACTTCTTTTTAGGAGAACGGCGTCAGATTCCTTCAGACCCTTGTTGACTCCATGCCACATAATACCAATTTGGTCTTGGCTAGGTACCGAGTGAGCTAGGAACCGTTTTTGGCATTTTCATTAGTTGTGTCCCTTACCTTTACATATATCTTTAAGAATCTTATACCATAAGGGGATTTGATCTGCTTTATTTCTTGCCAGACCATTCACCCTTCATTAAAATTAATCTTTCGGTACAGACTGTGGCGTAACCCTGCCCTGCAAAAATTACTGTATGTGTAACCACAGATGACGTCACATCTTTGCAGTCCAGGGTCCGAAGCAGGCTCACATTTTAGGCAATGTGGTCAATACGTCATCATATTTGTTCCCAATATGAGCTAAACACCAATAAGGCATACGATGCAGATGGTAATACCCCCGTCAATCAGCCATATAACATAATATGCATGTGGCTAGTTAGCAAGAGCACGTGGCGCAGCTTAGTAAACGCTGGTTTAAAGTTGTAGGGTAAAGTAAAATAATTTATGCGTTGTGAACAGAAATTTAACCAGAAAAATATAAAGCTTACTTACGAAGGATTTAACGCGTACAAATGCAGGGAATTAACGGCTATCACCAAATGGTGCTAAAACAGCGGTCAGTAGACAGCATTACATTTACGGCATGCCAGATTTGACATGTGTTATTTATCGGAGTGAGAAGAACTCACCTGCCCATTTCCCAAGTTTTGTGGAAATCAACTGACCGTTCCCCAACACCCATATCCGAAATCCGGAGAGTAATCGGTAGACGGACCACAGAAACACCCAGGCCACAGTGACAGCACCCACCCAATATAAGGGAACTTCGGTGTGGCGCAGAAAAGTCTCCAAGTACAACGACTGCATAATGACTGTATAAAACACCAAGTAACTGAAATGCAAACGTTAATAGTAAACGATAAAATATATCATAACGTAACTATCGTTCTAACCCAAAAACTAAACCACTTCACTAACGTTACTCAATATTAGGTCGATTGGACTACTTTACGCCCAATTTAGGCCTATCCGCCAGCCTACCTCCGTAGTTGATTGGATAAAGTGTGTGTCAATCAACAAGACCTTCCATTCTTTGGTCTATTCATACGTCATTTTCTTAAAAATCGTTTTCATTCATTCAATTTCCCCAAGAAGGATGGAGGGAAAGAAAAATGATTGGATAGATTTTGTAGCGACCTATGTCCTGTATTTCTAATTGGTCATTCTACGGGAAGTTCGGTGATAATGATCACGAACTCCTTTTTACACCACTGATCACGCCACTAGCTTTATGAACAGATTGACTAATCCGATTGGCACAAAATCTGATCTTCATCGCCTCTTTATGCACTAAAGTAATACGATTAGTAAAACTTAACCATTAAAAACTTTTAATTGTTTTGTGCATTGAAATTTTCTCATTTTAATACGTTCCACAAAGGAAACCACAAGGAATATATCAAATGATTTTACAAGCATATCGATAAGCATACCAAATGGCATACCCTGATTCTGTAGAAGAAACATTTGGTGGCTAGATTCATAATGGTGTAAGAGTCTGATAAAAGAATACAATTCCCACAATCCATGCAGACTCGCGAGTAAATGAAATTGCACTACACTTGTAAATACGGAAGTCGAGCACAGATTTGTTGAGTACACTCAACTAAGTATATATTTGGCTAACTTAAATAAATTAAATTAACTTACCGTTCAAAGTTATTCATAACACACATACACATTAAAGCTGTCAAATAAAAATATAATGTAGCCAAGAGTGTTCGTCCGTTTTGATGCGAAACCATATATTTGGCTTACTAGAAAGTCACCAAAAGGAATATGTGCTTCAACAGCAAAGAAATACTACCACGAAGTTTATATTATTGTTAAGCAACTTGAGACCAAACAAAAAATACAAAATACCTAGGGCCATCTGAAAAAAACAAAAAAACAAATACTTTCTTTTCCAATAATAAAACTCTAGATATATTTAAAAAAAAACGTAAATTTTAGTAAAATGTTTGTGCTGAGAGCCGAATTATGGGCTCCAAATGTCTGATATATAGTATGTTATTCAATAAATGTAGCTAATGTTAAAATAGATTTGATAATGTGATATGTGTCTTTTATATTTATATTTTTCTATAATGCAGTTGAAGAGGCAATGGACCATCCAAGTGTAAACCATGGAATTTCAATAGATGCACCTTACACATTGACATTATCATCAGTGCATTAACATTTTGCAGCGTGAGACATCTGTGAGACTGAATGAATCAGACTAATTGTAATTATTGTAACTATTTTTAACTTTTAATGTATCCTACAACAGTTAAAACATGGAATGTAATACGCCAACGCAAGAAACAGGTTTGTATACGTCTCATAAATATTCGTGTATAAGCAACGGCTTCTTAAAACTATAATTTTCTTACCTTTCTACAAAATTAAAGTTTGTCGGCTCAAAGTAATTACACAGCATCTTATTACATTTAGCCATACATGCCAGATTATTTGGATAGTTTACAACACAGAGTTCTTGCATAGCACATAACACCTAGCACAAAATCATGTATTTTAAAATTATAATGAAATTATTAATACCATAATTATAAACCTTTTGTTACATCGCAAAAGGCAGTTATTTTTCTTAGTTTTTACAATTGATCATAGCAATAAAACACACAGCTATAGAATGGAATATGGAAAAACAAAGCAAACACACATTAAAAGAAAATATAAGAATAGAAAATCACTATTTAAACGTTTTCGTTTGGAGTCGTCCGCCCGACAATATCTGCAAAATCTTTCAACGCGTCTTAAAGTAATATCACAGTTCATCATAAATACCGTAGCATATTTTGTTGCGTTAATGTTGTAGGGCTGTGGGAGTAGAAGTCTTTATATTAACACTTATTTTACCAATGGGTCAGTTAAACTTGGAATCCGGATTTTTTTTTTAAGCAAACCTTCTCCCCAAAAAACTAAAACTAAATTTACGCATTTTTCTGGATAAACAGTTGAAGTAGCCAACTACCTTTTGTACATACAATACTTTTTTACTTCTTAGAAAATTGTATTTGAGCTTTCATCAGTTCACCAGATATTTTTTTCTCATAGAAAGAAAGAAAAAACGTCTGTCTATATAAATGTATTCAATAGCCATATTTTTAAAATCCTATTATATCTCTCAAACCATTTAGCTTCTCACACGCATATGACTGTTTCAAGCACCCGCATTTTGTTTTTCAACCAAGGAATCGATTTGTAATAAAGTACAACCCACAACTGCACAAATCAGTCGGCATCTCTCTTCATCTTAAAATACTTACAGTTCCCAAACCGCTTCAAACATTTATAAACGATTTAATTGATTACCACACCATTTTATTCATATACATAGATTTTTTTAAATATAGATTTTTGTACTTTTTAGCGCAATACACATACGTTTCTTCGAATTAGGCCTACTGCAAAATATACCTGGTTTACAGTGCTAATTATTCAGAAGTAATAAAAATATTTGGTGCTTAATTTAAGTAAATTCTTTAAAGTAAAATAATATTCTGGAGATAAAATTAGATATAACATTAGGCTACTCAAGAGTCAGGGAAGCATGGCCACACCGTCTAAAACTTGATAGCCTACATAGGCCTATTGATTTGTTACATTTAAGCTCAATAGATTTTACCGCGTTGTTTATGTAATCAGTATGCATTATTGTTCGCTCTTAGCTTTATTGTCATGCGAGACAAAAGCTAAATAAAACGTCTAGACATTTGTTAGTTGCAGTAAATAGCAAGTATGCTTTCAAAGTTGGGGGTAAATAAGATTTTAAAGAATTTAAGTATTTCTAAAATACTGCGTTTCATTTGATGAAAATGTAGGCCCATTTATGTTAAGTTTAATCAGACTTATAACTTATAATGTTTTGTTTCCAAGCCTGAGCGTTACTGTGATGATTATTTAGCAGTCTACTTTAAATGCTATTTGATATCCAGCTGTTCAGAATTGTTGCTAAAAGTATTTTAAACATATAAGTATTTTGTTGCTACAGTATTTTAAACATATAAGTATTTTTTATATGTTTAAATTGTGTAACATTTATTTGGTCAGTTATATTCTATAGTAGACAGACACATTTATGCAGTGACCTACCTTTAATCTTGTGACTAAGAAAAATATATATGTATACACACACACACATATTAGTATATTGATAATACAGAAGATTTTTTGTTTGTTTGTTTTAATTTTTTTCAAGTATGACAATGAAAGCTGTCTGTCTTTCTCTGTACAGTAGAAAATTGCTGTCTAGTTAAGGTTTATTTAATCATCATATAGATTGATTTTCCTTTCTTCAAATATGAACTAAGAAAAATTACATACCTACACAGACAATACTTCAATACTACATATATATGGAAAGCCTAATTAACACAAAATGCATGTAAATTTTGTTATTTATTTAAAGGATATTCATGCAGCTTAACAATTGTAGCTCTAGTCTTTAAATACTGTTTTTTCATTTTCACAAAATCTAAGTGGTTGGACCGTAGGGTGCAGAATAATGCTGCAAAATAATAACCTCAGACCTTTTGTGTAGTCCTAATGAAAAGTATAATTATTTTATTGCTTCTTCTTCTACAATAAACAGAAACGTTTCACGTGACTGTCGTCTTGTCTGTCCAGACTAATTACAGTGCCCTAGTAAAAGAAGCCAAGTAAGGCTGATATAATCCTCCTTGCATAAACAGTCTTCAAAACAAACTTATCTTGAGTGTATCATTTTGTAAAACAAGGCAAATTACCAGAGGATATATTTTCTATTATATGTTATTTTATTAATTTGATACCTATAAAATGTGTGTGTGTGTGTGTGTGTGTGTGTGTGTGTGTCTGTGTGTCTGTCTGTCTGTCTCTGTGTCTTTGTGTGTGTATGTTGTTAAGACATTAACTCTTAAAATCCATTTACTCACTTTCTCCACTGATATCTACCAGGTATGGTTTATGGTTGTGAGTCTTGGTATGAAACATGTGGTTACATGGCTAAAACATAGACCATTGAGAAATTGATCCGTTTGTTTTCTGGAAATTACTATTAAGCTAATGAAATGAACAAGGCACCAAATTCTCCATAAATTAACCTATAAATACATTTTCTAACCTTCTTTTATATATAAAGAATAACCTTGTTTTAAATGGTTTTAATATCTGTGCAAACTTTTTACGAATTCTCCTTTGTTTTATCCAGTCATCCATTAAATGTTTATCCAGAAAACTAGAGGGTATCAGGGCAATCAATAAACATGTTTTAAGGAATACACAAACACGTTGACCCACAATTTCCCTGTAAATCAATGGGCCTCAGGTTACATCACTCCACTTCTAATATGAAAATATTAACCATCAGTCAACAAATCCAAACTTTTAAAAACCGCTAATTGAGTTTATTACAACAAAAAAACATTTCAAAGCATCTTCTGTTTTTGGAAGTATGTTATGTATTCTACTCATAATTAAAGATACTAAATACAGTTGTGTAAAGTAGTGTCAGAAGTTTTGAGTTCAGTAGATAACAGTAGATATCACAGTCACAGACAGACAGTTTTTTTTTTTTTTCACTTTTTACTACCCATTCAGGGGTTACCAATCATTTCATTTTTTTTACGTCACTAACATACATTTTCTATAATATTGCATATATATATATATCACTAAAAAGTAGTAAACTGCTCAATGAGACCTAATCAAAACTTTGACAACTCACTAATTGCATATAATAGCATCATATTTTATTCCGTTATTGTGAGTATTTTATTTCTTATACTCTATAAATTCCTATAAAAAGTAAACACTTTTAAATACAGTAATGTAAAGGTTTAGCAGGTTGTCAAAGTTGCCAAAGTAAAGCACTGCATTTTGTCGTAGAAGACTAACATTTATTCATATCTGTATGTAAAACAAATCTCAGGTGCATACTTCAACAATTATTGCCTATAAAAAAATATTGACTTTAATTACTTACATTTTCGCCATTAGACATGGTGAAGAATCCCTTGTATCCATCACTCCCACACTAAAAATGCATGCATGTAAGATCTGTGTGATTGGTTCCCTCAGTTACTGATTATTTTCTACTTTAACTTTAGCATTTGAATGCAGGTACCACACACCCTAAGTAAAACATTCCTCAGTGGTCATTGATTAAAAACAAGCTGGTAGTGATTTTCTCTAAAATGACTCTACTAAAATGCTTTTTTTTCTCCCTAGTATATTTCATTTGGTATTGAAATTCAGAACTATATAAAATTTGGTGAAAAAATTTAATCGGTTTTATACTTTGACTCATGTTTTCACTGAAATAGTCACAGCCAAGAATCTCATCCTTGCTATGTTTGAGACCAGAATATTTCACAGTATCTCTGGTATTTTAAATATTCTACTCATAGTCTGATCACTATATATCTGCAAAATATGTTTTATTCCACATATTTTAGACAAAATTGTTTTGTTTTTTAAATAATAGAATAACAGGCCATCTTCATACAGGTCATTTTAAAATGGAAAATAGGCCTTTAATTAAACAAAACGATACATTTGTGCAGAATCTAGAAATGCATTTCCGTGTCATTGGTGTTGGCGTTTAAGTGCTTAAAAAAGTCCAACACTGTTTCCAAACAAAGTTATTTCTAACAATTATTCAAAGGATCAATTCCCTTCTGATGAGATGCTAAAAGAGCAAATACAGGCAACATAGTTTTGGAAAATATGAACAGACGAAGCATTGAAATCATCTAGTAAATAATTATTGCGAAAGCCCACTGTGCTCCATCCTAAAATTTGTAAACAGGAAAAATCATTCCTGTATCTTTCCAGAGGCCATTTACTTGCGATTTATCTGCTATTTTTGCATCTAATTCCCAAATTGGAATCATCAAGGGTGCCAATGCACTACACATGGGTCAGCTGAGGAAGAATTACAATTGGATAAGACGACCCCAATTGCCTTCGAGCCACCCGTCTCTTTCACACATTGCCGGCTTCATAACCCGTACGATTGGAGGAGAGGTCCGTTACTGTCGACGACACTGGCTGCCTGCAGGCACCCGAAAAAACATCCAGAGAAGCTGGTTAACAGCGAGCCGAGAAGTCAGGTGGATATCTACCCACCCACTCTGCTCGGCCAACTGTGCTCTCCGGTTCACTATTAGCAAATTACATGATCCGGTTTGGGCCGGACAAAATCCAGATCCTAGGGCTCCATCTGCACTTGGACAAGTGCCTTTACCAACAGAGCCACTAAGGCGGCTATACCCACAGAAGTTTGTACTTTTTTGAGAAATGTTCACATTAACGGCAACAACAGTGCATGTTTTATTGCCCCATAACTAATAATAAAAAAATAACATTTTAACTTGGTGCCAGAAAATCCAGATTTCATAGTTGTTTACAGACTTGTGCATCTGGAGGCCCATCCAAATCTGACCATTAAAATTATTTACAGCATCAATTTGTCGGGTCCTAAAAATAACAAACTTCATGGTTTTTTTGGCCAGAGATTTGTACTAAAAGCAGCTCATTCCCCTCTCTCCTCTCAGCAGTCGTAATGCAAACCCAAAAACCAGAGAACCAGAACTAAGAGGAATTAGTTCCTGTATGCATCGGGAGGGGTCCACACATAAGCAATTTTAAATTGAATTGGTTTGTCTTTTTTATTTATCACATATGTTTACCTGTAAAGAAACTACAAATTCTCCCTCCCACACACGCTACAGTACGTGGACTGGATGTTTTATTTATCTGGAAGCTCAGGTGTTTCAGCTAGACATTACAATCTGGGCTATGCACCTTTTTTATTATTTCTTTACAATCTGAGTACTTACAAGTAAATCTATAACAGTATATGACTCCGTTTTAGGTCAAATAACTCTGTCATAAGAAACTCTTTACAACTCTTAGGACTGTATTAATTAAAACCTAAAATGATAATAAGAACAAATATACTGCAATATATGACAATATACTAAAAGAAAGATAGGATGGAAAGATAGAAAGTTAGATCTGTCCATTTTTTTTGCATTGTTCCTGGTTTTGGTTTTATCAGAAATTAGGCATGCTTTCTCTACGATATTTTTCATATGATCGAAATATGGAATATATCACTGACATATCTTTCAAAATTAGGATTTAGAAGCTTTTCAAAGCATTTTGAAAGCAAACTTTGTTTTTGTTGTCAGTCACGTTGCCTGATCTTCATGGTTTTGTGTTTAAAAGCAAGTAAATGATCTTTTGATATTAGAATTTATATATTTATGGTGGGTCCAAATGAAAACTTTGACAACCTGCTAATCACATTTAATAGTATTTAATAGTGTTTTCTTTGTTTTGTCAGAATCCTATTTCTTCCACTCGTAAAAATACAAAAGCTATTAAAGAGAGACCAAATCAAAACTTTGGCCACTAATTGCACTTTACCTAAAAGCATTTCATAGATTTTTCTTTTCATGAGTAGAAGAAAATTCTATCTAACAAGATATTAAATGCTATAAGCTTGCTGTCAAAGTTTAGATTTGGTTCCAGCCTTAATCAGACTTAAATAATTTACAGATATTACTTAAAATCTTTTATGCTGGAATGAAAATCTGTATTTTGCAATTAAGCAGTATTTATACATATTGAAATAGTGATTTTTTTCAAAATGTTGATTTTCATTCAAGGTAACTGGAAATGCTGCATGGCAATTAAAAAAAATAAGTTGACCTGATCAGTAAACCTTATTACCACCAAATGATTGACAGACAAAATATATTTATGATCTATTATTAAATGTGAATGAACTATTCATGCACATGCATGTATTTGTGTGTATTGAAATGCACAATAATCATCTTAATGTAATGTTCCTCATGTATGGCCCTAAACTTTCATTTTGAAAAATAATTTGAAATAATTTGCTATTATTTGATACATATTCGAATATGCCTTATTCAAAATTAATGTTGCACTATTTGCATCACTGAAATGTTCGAATTTGGCCCGATTTTTATTTTTGAGAAAATCTTTAGTTTTAACAATTAATTGTAACTACTTGTGCAAAGTTATGCCTGAAACTCAATGAATTAACTGGTCAGTGTCATCTACTATTGTGATGCTCCAATAAAGGTTGACAGAACCAAAAATTAACATCAGGTTAATGCATAAGGGAATGACTCAACCACTGGCTACACAAATAGCTGGTTTGGATATGAATTGTCTAAATTCTACTACTGAAATATGTATAAAACTTTTCTAATCAAATCTGTACTGTATTCAGTTATCTGAAGACTAATAGGAATAAAATTAATTATGAAAAATCTGAAAATTGCCAAGATTATTCTGCTGGTTCTTTGTCCGAAGACACCAGATGCAGTTAAACTGATACGTACCAGACGCATGTGACGCAGGGAATTTGTGTTGTCCGCTTTTCAGGTAGACTCTCCTGTGGCAGGGCAGTGAATGAGACGGAATGCTTGCAGAAGATCCGCACCGTGAGCTGGAAGCCGGGCGTAACTGAGTGCAAATTGCTCCAGCGACCCAATACTGCAGGCCAGATTACGTCAACATCAGCTGATGAAGACGCAGAAACCGTCTAATAAGAAATGGTGGATTTCTCAAAAGCTCTCACTTTTATGAATATTCTATCTCGAGCAAGTGGATAAGGTAGTGCACTTTTCACTATCAGGTTGCAGGCTCAAGTACAAGGAAATGCATGCAGCTGTAACCTTCAACAAATGGCTTTAGCAACATTGATGCATACTATAAAACTGTAAGATATGCAATTCATGGCTGAAAAGAGTGTCTGCTAAGCATTTAAGGAAATAAATAAAAAGTAATTTTTTTATGTTTGGCCCAATCGAAAAAATACAAAGCAAAATCGACTAACTAATTTTCAGCAGAGTTGTTGAAGAGATGCACATTTAATTACAACTCAATATTTAATAGACACATTCTTATGGATCATTTCATAGCATTTGTTGTATGTTACAGTAATGTTAAGAATCATACATGCTCAAACTAGCTGCTTCCCCAGAAAATCCCCTCCCCACAAGCTAGTTTGTGAGATTTAAGGCATATGTATTTACCTTCCATTATTACTCAGTAGTGATAATAGGTTTGCAAAAATGACGCATGTCTTAAAATCATACAGCATAATTCTGTATGATAAAAATAAAACAGAAATATATATATTTACTTATAATATAATTTTGGGTGCTATACACTAATATATAAGGATTAATTAAGGGTAACCTTTGACATTAACGTTAATAAAAGTTTTCATATATCACAAAACAAAAGTCCACCCCTTAATTTATAGGGCATCTTTATCATTAAATATTTTGCATAAGCCTGTTACTTGCTTATTAAGGTGATAAGTGTGCCATTACTTTGTTTTTCATTATGATAGAATCAGTATTTTATTGATGTTTTAACAGACAGTGTTTGCACCGTGGTGGTTAACATAGACAGTATTTGCAATGTGGTAGTTATCATAGACAGTGTTTGCACTTTGTTGGTAAACATAGACCGTGTTTCATTGTGGTGGTTATCATAGACAGTGTTTGCACTGTGGTGGTTAATATAGACAGTGTTTGCAATGTGGTGGTTAACATAGACAGTGTTTGCAGTGTGGTGGTAAACATAGACAGTGTTTCATTGTGGTGTAGATCTTGATGCTGACATGTTTTATCACTTTACAGGTATTTTAAAACTTTTTGTGCATAATGTTTTACTATGACCTAAAATTCAGAAGCCCTTTTAGATTTCTAGTACTTCATGTGAAACATTTGCTTTGAATGGCACAATATAATACCCTGTTGAAAGCTAAATACTGATTCACTGCTATACCGGTAATATTCAGTTAATATTAATGTAAATCAATATTCAGGTATTGGCTATTAAGTGCTTCGTTTGCTGAGTATCTGTGATCCGTTCATTTAGCAGCCTCTGCTTAAACATATAGGTATCACTCATCACGTATTACTGTTAAATGTCAAATGTGAACAGATGCATTACAATAATTCCGTAAGTTCTATACTATTGCAAACATCTAATAGTTTACAGGAAGGGCTAATAGCCTTATGTATCTCTCAAATGTAGGAAGGTATCTCTATATTGAATGTGATGCACAAAAGCTTATTGTACTGGGCATCCATGGCTTGCTTGTCATTGTGCTTGTTTTAAAAAAAGTTTTTAAGAATGACAAAAATTCCTGGTGAATAAATATAACGTGACTATAAGTTGAAGCGCAATCAAGTGAGCGGTGATAAAATGGTTTCATAGCTACAAATTCAACAAATTGAATGCCTTGTCTCTGATCAATCGCTCCATTTATGTTGTTTTTGTGAAACTGCACCCACCACATGAGGATTTGTGTTAAAAAAACATAAGGGAGTGTTAATCCTTGTTGAGGGGACACAGCTCACACTGCCAAAGGAAAGGTTCAGGAGGCCGAACCTGTCGGGCACACCTGTCAGTGCTTCCCGTCGGTCAGTCCAGCCGTCTGTGTGGAACAAAGAAGAACGCATATTGTGTATCCAAGTTATAACAAGGATTACCGTAAATATACCGAATGAACTGAAGGATGCAAATACAAAGTGCCAACACGGAAGAGAGAATGAAAAACAAGAAAATAAGTGGTTAGTTAAATTACTGGTAGAATAGAACTAAACTGCACTCAAAACAGCATAACCATTTTAAAATACAAAAATACTTATTTTTTTAATAGAAGCATCAGACATTGGAATGGGGAATGCCATTCTAGTCTCAGTGAAAGGACTGAACTGGACAAGCAGTAACGGAAAATGGATGAAAATAAGCAGAATGTTCTGTCAAAACATACAATCATGAACACAAATTAATTCTTAACCCAATTCTCCAAATTGTTACATTTTGCTGCACTAGCCTCAGACTCACATGGTTCAGTATGTTTTCATGTTTTCAGCATGTAAAGTACTCATAACAGCAGGAATATAAACAAATCTACAACATTCCCTACGTGAAAGAACACAATTATACTGAATTCTACTGAATTATACTCCGAAAGATAGTAGTGTCCATTTAAATAACTTCCACTAAGATATATAAAACCTGTCCCATTTAATCAGAATTATATAAGCAATGCTTCTGCTCAATAACGCATGCATTTACACACATCCAGGGAACCGATTAAACTCACGTGTGCTCCCTCTGTGTATATTCTGTTGTGTAGCATCAGTAAGACACAAGAGTGCTTACCGGTGTGTTACTGGCTGCCCTCAAGTGTTAGCCATGTACACGGCTGTGGTTCTTCACTGTCTCGTTTCAGTCGTACTATCCCTCTGATGCAATTCTATGGTGAATTTCATGTTGACATGGTTAACAGAACTAACGTAATGTCGAACAAGTGTGTCTACAAACATAGCAACGCATGCCCCCTTCCAAGCCTAATGTTCACTAATGTTGCAGATGAGATCGGGAAATTGCTATATATTTTTTGGCCTTTCTCCTGAATTGTAAAAGTTCTATTGTTGTTGTTGTTGTTGTTTTTATGTCAACTAAACTGTAAATTACTCTAAGAAAATTTCAAACAGTTACTTTCACAGTCAGGCTTCCCTGCAGCCACATACGTGCTGTGTACGCACATATAGGAAAGGACATTCAAAACTGCTGATTTTCTTTGACATAATGGTGAAAAGGGACAAAGCAAAGAAAAATAAAATAACATAGATGTACATACTGTGCATCTGTGCCACAGCAGTCTTTGTGTTCATCTTACATATTCTGGGTGGCTTTATTTTTTGGGGGGAAGCAAATAAAGTTAAGAGTATTGCTCATATTGGCACAGATAACTCCTAGTTCCTAAGAAAAAATAGGGGTTGGATATTGTTAAGTATTGTCCCCATTGTTAAGTAAAAGGGGAATTGAGGATATTCTTTCTCAGTTTCCAATACATTCAATTCAAGTAAAGACTCAGCTATAAACCAGACTGTCACATTTCAAAAGAAATCGGGGAGGATTTTAAGTGTAATAGTTATTAACCTATTTGGGATAACCTAATTGTTATTTTTGTTTAGTTTAGTCTGTCGTTTGTTAGTACCGCATATATCTTCTCCAGATTTTAGAAATACAAGCAACATCCAAACTTACCAGACTAGTATATAAAATAATACACTGTGCTAATTTTAGTTTTGATTCTTATTCACTCATTCAACATGGTTTATTTAACTTTGACTTTTGACTCAAAAATTTTTAATGTGTCAGTTTGATTTATTGTGTTGTTGTTTGTTTTGTTTTTTTCATTAGGCCAGTTTTATACAAATTTTAAATTACATTTATAACAATTGTAATCATATCACATATTTGCCCTAGCTGAGAAAACCCTGTTCTCATTCCTAACTACCTTCTCTGTAGTTTGGCAGCAAACAATGTGATATTCAGACAGTTTTAAAAGATTTCAAATCTCTAATTTATTTGTTCTACCTTTACTAAGAAGGCACAGTTTATTTCACATATTGAAGACTTTCAAACATGCATCATTTTAGGTTTTAAATAGGAAACAATTACTAATATATTATGGTCATGTCCTAAACTCATATTATTAAATTGTAATAGCCTCTTAAACAAACAGGTTAGCCATGTTAATTCCTATCTCTTACAAAAAATATTTATGGGGAAAATATATAAACACAATAGATTTCTGCATGCTCAGCTCGGCGTTTTCTAATTTATTATGAAATAATTTTAATTTTAGTTTTTGGTTGAGGGGAATCCTGGATATGAGAGTTGTTTTTGGTAGGGAAGAAAGTGGACAAGGACACTGAGACATTAGTTTGATATATGACATACTGAAAGACAATTACCATCTATCCATTTAATGAAACCACTTATCAGGGTCCCGAAGCCAAACCCACCCAGCATAGGGCACAAGACAGGGAACACCCAGGACAGGGCCAGGAACACACAGAAACACAGACAAAAACTCTTACAGGGCCAACTCTTGCACACACCAATCCACCTAACAAGCCTTTTGACAGTGGAAGAAAACCAGAGCACAAAGAGAGGGCCCACATGAACACAGGGAACAAAATCCTCACAGACTCAGTGACCTGAGACAGATCTGAACCCAGTACACTGGCGCTGTGAGGCACCAATGCTAACTGCTGGGCAATTACATTATACATAGGACACGTTAATGCTAGCTCTATTTAAGATTAGTTTAATCGTTCATCACCACAAATTGTGCAGGCTTAACATCACTGTTTTTCTCTTTTTTGTTGTTTGTTTAAATATCAATTATAATCAACTGCCATGACCCTTTTTCTTAACTTTGACAAAAATGGTTGAAGTATAATAAATGTTGGTTCATTTAAATGGTCATTGAACACACAACGCTGACTATGTAATGAAAAACATATCACCAGCATTAAGAAAAAATATGTTGGGACTTTTAATTTTGTCCATGGTCACATGGTTTATTAAAGAAAGAAGCATTTAAAACCTACAAATTCTGACATTACACCAATGGCCGTTGGCCCAGACCCTTAAAATTTGTGGGTTCAGCTATTTCAGTCCCACTCATTGCTGACATGTGTATAAAGTCAAGCTCACAGCCATGCAATCTTCATAGACAAACATCGGCAGTAGACTGGCCTGTATAGAAGAGCTCAGTGACTTTTGATGTTTGACCTTAGGATGCCTTTCCAACAAGTCAGTTTGTTAAATTTCTGCCCTGCTAGAGCTTCCCCAGTCAACTGTAAGCTATGCTATTGTTAAGTGGACACGTCTGGAAGCAACAACAGCAAGGCCACGACTTGGTAGGTCTCACAGAACAGGACCCGAACAGGAGTACTGAAGCACTGTCCTCGGATTCAATACTCAATACAGAGTTCCAAACTGCCTCAGCAGAAGAACTGTTTGATGAGAGCTTCATGAAGTGGCCTATCAGCCGCGCACAAGCATAAGACCATGTGCAATGGCAGGCATCGGAGCAGTGGACGCTTGTCCTCTGGAGTGATGAATCATGTTTCACCATCTGGCAGTCCAACGGACATGAGAATGCCCCCCTCCCAAATGCATATTGCCTACTGTAAAGTTTGGTGGAGGAGGTGGATTTTCATGGTTCAGGCTAGGTCCCTTAGTTCCAGTGAAGGAAAATCTTAATGCTACAACATACCAAGACATTCTAGAAGATTCTATGCTTCCAATTTTGCAAAAGGCCCTTTCCTGTTTCAGCATGACAATGCCCCCATGCACAAAACAAGGTCCACACAGAAATGGTTTGTCGGGATAAGTGCGGAAGAATTGACTGGTCTGCACAGAGCCTTGACCTCAACCTTATCACATTTGGGATGAATTTCTGCTGACTTTGAGCCAGGCATAATTGACCAACATCAGTGGAAGTCCCTGCAGCAACGTTCCAACGTGGAAAGCTTTCCCAGCAGACTGGAGGATGTTATAACAGCAAAGGGGGGACCAACTCTATATTTACGCTCATGATTTTTGAATGAGATTTTCGAAAGGGAGGTGTCCACATAATTTTGGCCATGAACTGCAGGTGTTTCACAATGTTATCACATTTAAACCAACATATAAAATGCAATGTATTCGTTAGATTCAATACCAAAGCTGAATAATTTATAAGAAATATATATAAAATATCATTATATATAATAAACTTATCTCTCCGAATAGAAACAAAGGCCTATGTCTAGATTAGAAAATTTGACCCGCAATTCTGCAAAAGCCTGATGTTTCATTGATTTCAGGTGAACCCGTTTTTAATGTACCATTTTCAATAAAAACTTTAGAGCAGGAAACGAGACAAACGGATGTCACACGGATGATTATTCGTTGAGGCAGCGATGGAAGTCAAGGCGCCTAAAAGGGCGATATTACATGGGAAGGCTCTTACTGTACTTTCGACGTGAGCAAGCGAAACTGACCCTTTATTTTATTTATTTATTCATTGGAATAAGAGCAGATATCGAGTAGTATAGGCATTTTAACATTGTTCGAAATTTTGACGCTTATGGCTAAAGTCTTCTGAAGATAAGATAAGTAGTCTACTCATTGAAAGTGCAACTGAGAGCGAAGCCCATTGGCAAAACATGCCATGTTTTACAAAACATGTAAGGCTGAGCGGACGACTTCGGATTTCTGCGTGCCTTTTTTGCGTCAACAGTTGAGTGCTCGAATGGATGCATACTTTTACCAATATGTTGTATATGTCACTTTGTTGAATATGTCAATGACGTTCAAAGTAGGATTCTAAGTCAAAGAGTAAGAGATGAGGGCGTGGGAGTATACTTAACTATGTCTCGTATTGCGTATCTGAGGGGCGAGGACATATTTTTCTTGTTTTCATTTGAACATGTTTGTGGATTAACCACAGATAAACATAAGATTTAATTAAAATATGTATACCATTTTTGAAAACACACACATTCATAAATCGCATGTGAAACAATTCTTTCAATTATATCCTCTCTTAATAGTTAAGTAGGCTGTCATTATGTCCAATCTTGTCGACTTCTTATTTGCTTAAATGTAGACGTAATTGTAAGATGATAAACAAGATATTACTCGTACAGGACGTGCACTAAATTGTTCCTGAAAAAATCAGTTTAGTATTTTTTAAAGGTAAGTAATATCTTTATATAGATGCATTTTCCTGGGGGGTTAGGGACTAAATTCATATGCTTATGTTTCTAATGAAGATTGTTTTTGGTTTGTGACTTGGTTTTTTGACAGCAGAAGCATCATTTGGTTCGCACTTCTTGAAGTGCAAAATCAAGGATGTAGAAACTGGACAAATTATTTAATACTGGAGCGTTAACATTTTGCAAATGCATTGCATTGTATCTGTGTATTCACTGTTAATTTTAGTATCTCTGTTTGAATTAGCAGAAAATACAAAAAACACGCACACTTGTGTAAATGTAATTCGTACTAGGGCAGACGTCGGTCCATCTCAACTCAAAAAACTATTTTGCACAGGGGAAGGAAGCTAGACACTCAATTCAGCAGCAAGAGGAAATTTTCGTTCCCTTAGAATGAATACACTTTTAAACAACCTTCTGACTGTTATGATTTCCTCTAAACATGCATGAGATCTAGTACACGATGACAGTTGGCTGTGATGATTTGAGACAGAGAGAGGTAGAGGAGTCTCTGCACTAAATTTGTTTTGGTATATGTTTCTAGACT
>JAOVYW010041428.1:4425-18870 GCA_025775045.1 Hiodon tergisus | reverse complement strand
GAGACGCTCGTCACTGAAGACACCGAGACGCTCGTCACTGAAGACACCGAGACTCATGTGTCCCTCCATTATCTTCACCTTAATTGGTCTTATGAGACTGCTTTGAAATGGGATGGACTCTAGTTTTTTTTATTTTTTACTTTTACTCATTGTTTTATTTTTTATTCTCATCTTAACTGATGACGGATGTGGTCACCCAACCCTCGAAGTTCAGTGATCCAGTAAAAGTCTCCCCCTTTGCACCAAATGGAATGTCCAGTGTCCTGAGCCACAGCTGGTTCTTGACCACTGCGTGGTCAGCGTTGTCTTGTCAAAGCCAATTTCCCCTGAGAAAACACTATTATAAAGGGTGGATGGGGGTCGCTGAACCAAGGCCGTGTCCTGTGTACCGATCAAAATGGCCCAAACAGTCAAACTGTCAGATGGCAGTGGGTGAAAAAGGCAGGTTACGCCTCATCAGTGCGTTTGTCCCGGATCGATGGGCCGGGCCGGGCCGGGCCGGACGCTCCCAGCTCCCGAGGTCATTCGGCCACATTAATGAACCCCCTTAAGGGAGTCGGAACCGCGCGGCACGACCGCTTACGCCCTGCCCTTGACGTGTTGCACAAATCTTTCACGGCACAATCTTAAGACGAGATCACGATTGCGCAATGCATTTTGGTTGATTTTTCAGTCGCCTCTCTGCATTACTGGAGACACTTGAACGGCCCTGTGCTGAAAAGAAGAGATGACAGAGGAAACCACATGCACAGACTTAAAAAAAAAAAATTAAGATATTGCTCATTCAATCCAACAGCATCGCAGCATGTTTATGTGACACCCTGATAATGGACCTCACATCCCTGCCAGCAATAATGTGCAGTGAGAAGCTAACAGACTAACTAATGGACTTAGGGTTAGCAATTCTGTATCCGGGCCAATATGTTCACTACAGGGCAGTACACACGCTGAGAATTTCACAAGACCAAGTAAAGCTGACAGATTTAAAACCGTTCAAGTAACCATAAAGCAATCAGAAGAACGAAACCGCATTTATTTTCCTCTGGGCAATTAGAGCAAGAAACTATGGCCACTTTTTGCCCGTCTGCTGTCCTGTGATCCTGAGCTGAGGTTTTTGTGAGCATTGCTGCTGCATCCTAACCCCTTTCCAAATTACCGTCGCTTGGCTCTCCATAAGCGCGCCGCACGATATTTCAAGATGAAAGAGACCCGATTGTCCAGAAACGTCTCTTCAGGACAGTGGTTGGAGGTTCTCCCTATGATATTCCTTAGATGCCTGTTGTTACTCTGTCTGATAATGACCTGCCTTTGTAGGCTTCACAACCCCCTGAACCCACACAGGCGATCAGATAATCTCCCAACTCTATCTAGGCACGTCCTCGTACCTCGAGCGACAGAGGTGTGCAGATTTGTTTGTTTTTTAATTCTCACAGTCCTTACTTTAGATTACCATCTATGAAATCGCTCTGAAAGGGTTCGCCCCTTACGACACCGTAAAAGCCATTCGAACATTCTCTGGGCCTCAAAGCCAAGCGTGTTAGACTGAAGTCTTTGCACTGGTCATCTACTCTCCAATTGATTCTTTGCCATGTGCAGAGTAATCTATAGGATGATTGCGATTGCACTTATTGATTAACCTGTTGGAAATCAATCTTCCTTATTCATTTTCCCCCCCTTATGCGTCTTTTCCACTTGTGTATTTGCGTGCATGATTGCGGTGATGCTTTCAAATTCTTCTACGCTTTTGATAGCAAATTTTAATATTTGATTGCAACATAAGGCAAGTATACAATATATGTAAATGAAATGGCTCTCTATTGCCGGCTTTCTGGGTCAATTAGCTAAATTGACATATTGTTTCCAGATATGAAGTGTTAAAAAGGTCTGTAGTATGTAGGTCTTTAGCATTACGTACATTTTTAATTTATTACACAGCTATTACCCAACATTCCGTTGGGTAATTCAAAGGGCACGCTAACATTTTCAGTAAAAAAGGGTTTACCTCATCATTCTTCCACGGGTCGTTGCGGCGTGTGACAATACAGTCTGGAAAACGAAGCAACGTCAAGACATTATTTTAAATAAAATAAAGACTAATCTTTACCGCGGCAGACTAAATAAAACTACAGAAACAAACCCCCTGAACGAATAAGAAGACATTACTAGGAAAGTCTTGCCGTCATTTTCACTCTCATATAGTGAATTTCGGCTTGTAACGGGAAATGAAGGTTCTTTTGGGGAAAACGTTTTAATATTGAGTTCGTTGCTGTCAAATCCGGGCCCTGCTCGTAAATCCATTTTGATTGAAATTTCCCATATCTCCGATCACATCCGCTTCGTTTCTCTCTCCCATCCGAGATACGGGTTACTGAACCAAGACGCTGACGCCGGGAAATGCATCCGCGGGTACGCGAGTTTCACGGAATCCGGCATCAGATCAGTTACGACTCACCTTTAGACACTTGACGTGCTTGTAGTCTGTGTCTTTACCTCTGTCGGTTCTGACATGCAAAACTGTGAATAATTTCCTCAGGTTAGAGAACTTATTTTGTGGCGCGATACATCGGATTCCCTTCATGAGATATCCCGAAACGCTAACCTGACACAGTTGCATTTGATTACCTATCATTTGTTTGATTATTTGATGTGCTCCTTGTCATGGTTGTTTTTAAATAAACACGACTTGTCAAAATCAAAAATTATATATTACGAATTCTACAATATGACTCAGGGGAACCAAATCGAAGATGTAACACATTTATTTAATTTACCGGCTTAGCAGACCATCCAGAGCTATTTAATATCTTCCAATCTTGCCGTTTTTTAAAAATCCATCCAGCTGTGTATTTGCTGAAGCAATTTGATATAAAAGACAACAACCGTCTCCTCGGATTTGCACTTGTACCATAACACTTGCACCATAACGGTTACAGATTCAGCACTGTGCAACCTAACACCAGCTCTCTAATTTAAACGTCCTTCATAATCACACGGCGCATTCAGCATGGATATTTACACGGAGTAATTTCCCTTAATATCTTAAACGTGTCTTTTTCAGCCTATATGCCAACGCAGAACAAAACAAAAAAATTCTATTTAATCGAGTTTTTTCTCTCTTTACACTAGAGCACAGCGATTAAATTCTTAATTACTCTAATTGGTACATTGCTCACGCTCACCTGAAAGCAATCTAAAGACTTTTTTTTTTCTTCCAGCGGCGAGACATAATTCACTAACGCGTTACTCATAATTTGTCCTTTCCGTGAGAATTGGGGTATAAAGCTGCTCATTGGAGTTCCACCGTAATATAACAGCATCTGCCTCACGATGACATGAATGTTTTGCCGATGAGGAAGAATAAACGAGAGATGTTCCTATCGAAGTCACCGGGATATAATTAAACTATACTATAAAACGCTAAAATGTGTCAGTCTCCAGTTACGTAAACGGAGAGGGGGAAAAAAAAAAAAAAGATTATGAGATGATGCCACATTAAAAATGACCAAGTAATGTTATAACCGTCCGGTTCAATTGTCCAATCAGATTATGGAAAGGAGCATATAGTAGAAAGCAAGTCTTAAACATATCTTAGTTCAGTAGAGTTAATCCCTGTGTCTGCGTGGGTTTCCTCCACTTTTCCTCCCAGCATCCAAAGACTTGCGGGTTGGGTTCATTGGCCATGCTAAATTGTCCTGTGTGGGTGTGTGTCGCCAAGCGATGGCTTGGCGTCCCGTCCTGGGTGTATCCCAGCCTTGCGCCCTATGCCTGCTGGGATCGGCTCTGGCGTCCCCGCGACCCTCCCCAGGATAAGCGGTTTTGAAAGTGGATAGATGGCAATTTTTTTATTAATTAGAATATTTTCTCGTCCAAGTAGTTTGTAAATGTGGTTTGTAGGACATGTCTACAGCCCGATTGTGTATGGCAGGCCAGCTGTACGAGACAAATCTGTTTCCTTGAAATGAAGCCGCGCGTCACAGAGTTTTCACATCAAGAGCTCCCCAGCAGGGAAAAGAATATACTTGAAATGAATGCTGCCGTCCTGTATTTCCCATAAATTGTTATTTTTTCCCCGTCTGAAAGAATTGAGAATGGTAAGCATCACTCTCCAGGCAGCTGTGTGCAGTGTGGGTGTGTGGGTGGCGGGGGTGCGGTGGCTGGATAGAGCCGACCACGTATCCATGTGCCGTGAGAAGCTCGCCACAGCTTCCGCCGACGTGGACGTCCACGCTAGCGCGGTAATCCCGCTGAGATTGTCAGCCTTGTTAAAAGACAGACATTTCTCATCTGTCTTGGATAGTTTCCCAGGGCAAAGTGCAGTCAGTCAAACGGGTTGAGAAGTATCACATTATGGCAGTCTTTAGAGGGGCCTACTGTGACAATTGATGGAGGGGTATGGAAGGTCTTCTATTCAGTTCATCGGACTCAGGGGAGGTACAGTATGTGCCTTTAAATAAATGTACTGCAACTTTTCTACAATGCTTATATTTATGTGCCCACTTGATTCTAGAAATGATTATGATACTCGAGGTATATTTTCATATGGTTCTGTCAGAGGAAATGGCAAGTTTATTCACAGCATTGTATTTTTGGCACGTGACTTGGGAACCTGCCTGGATGCAGGACTAAAACATTAACCTTTTACATCATCTTTTTGCATGAATTCAAAGTAAACAGTTAGCACAGGGGCAGCTGTCTCACAGCCAACAAAAAAGCCCAGGTGGGGAAGGTGATGGCCCCCCCCGAACGAATCAGCGATTTCATTGGCCTCCCCGGGGGAGGAGACGCATCAGAAAGCAATGACATCGTGGAAAACCACCGCGCTGTAAGGCACAAGTGAGAGATGCGTACTGGCCGAGCGCTTTGCCCATCACTGCAGCGTTTAGCTCACACGATCGCCTGCTCTGTGATGCCTGGCGGTCAGGCGGGGGCCGCAGTGACAGTCCCAGTCCCTGAAGTAATCCGGGGATATGAATCCCAACAGAACGGAGTTAAAAACAACGACGGAAAAATAGCGCAATGCTGGTTCCAAGGTTCAGAAAATGTGAAATACAGATCTCAAATTCGCTAAATGTGATTTGTTCTGGTTTCCCGACACAGTGGGTTGCGGGGTCTCTGGGCCGTGTTATTCTCACAGTATAATTCCTGCTGTAGCGGTGATACTCCAAACAAAAGCAGAAGGTTTGTCTAAGCTTTGTGGTAGGTGAGCAGAGGAGAATGCTATGATTATTCTGGCCTGTCTCCTGCTGTCCGCTCTCCTCCTTTCAGCCACTTTGTGATGAGGGAGACTGAGCTGATGCATCTGTCTGTCGCTCTATAATCCGTGTGTGTGTGTGTGTGTGTGTGTGTGTGTGTGTGTGTGTGTGTGCGCGGCTGCGGCTGCATGTGTCTGCGGCTGCGTGTGTGTGCGGCTGCGGCTGCGTGTGTGTGTGCGCGGCTGCGTGTGTGTGTGTGCGGCTGCGTGCGTGTGTGTGTGTGTGTGTGTGTGTGTGTGTGTTGCGGCTGCGTGTGTGTGTTTGTGCGTTCGTTTGTTTTTTGGATGTGTGTGTGTGTGTGTGTGCGTGTGTGTGCATGTGTGTGTGCGTAGGCAGACGCGTCACCATAAGACGCCCATGCATCTTACTAATGGCAGTCCCGGGTCCCGTCTTGAGAATCCCAATTGTTCACCATCTGAGACTAAATGGCCTGGCTTCCACTCCGGCGCATTAGCTCAATTAACTCTGTCACCGCTGGAGACAATGGCAACTTTCCTTTGGCTTTAGTCGTGAAGCTGCGTTTGCCGCCATGCACGGCTCTAGCGCCCGTTTTGACAATGCCGCCCTGACAGCATGTTCGTTTACAACTTGAAATGAGCGGAACAGGGAGTGTGAGTTGTTTCGTAACTTTTAAACGAGAGACCTAAATGCTCCAGTATGGAATGATGCATGTTTGCGAGTTTAAAAAAAATGTTTTAAACGTAATGCATATTTCATATATAAATGCACGTTGGTTGCCTTTAATGTAGCGTCCACGGCTGCATCTGCTGAGGCGGGCGGCTTACGGTCTTTCACTCCAGCCCAGCGCTAACTCAGCAGCCTGCTCACGTGGCGCGGTGCGGCGCGGGCGTCAGCATGTTTCAGTGCAGCCGGATAAAAAGAAATGCCCTGGGGTCATTTATTAAAAGTTGCTTATTATTTAACATGCAGGATGAGTGAGTGGCAGCTGCCCGCTCAGGGCCTCGTTACGACCCGTTAAGGGCCTGTTGCTGGCCCGGCTCGGGTGTGACGCGACTCGACCCCTCTGAAGGTGCCGTGTTCCTGCCGGGGTTTGCCCGAGGTGGAGAGGAGTCCGGCGAAGGGGAGTCTGCAGCGCTGGGTTGTGTGACCCAGGCGGGCCTTTGGGAGAAGGCTCTTTCTCGCGCCCCGACCCGTAACGGATCTGCTGTTAATCGCCGTGGCACAAACTTCCGCCTTTTTAAGCCTGTAAACTTTAATTCCCCGAAGTTGTGAGGGCTGCCTTTCCTCTTTTTTTAAATTTATTTTGCTTTTATTACTTTCCCCTCCGGCGAGATTTTACGAGGGGCGCGGGCAGTCAGGTAGCCGCTGGCCGATGGCTCTTGAAGGCTGGCTTAATGGGGTGACAAAGCCTAGACCTCTTCCATATCCCCCCCCCCCCCACACACCACCCCAGTGGGCTTAGCAGGCACTCAAATCTTTATGAACGCTAAAGTTCCCTTTTTATTTTACACAGGGGCTCGATTTGGTTGGTTATTACTGGGGACTTCTCCCTCCCTGGTTTTCGAATGAGCTGTCAGGTGATCATTCTTTGCTGGCCGATTAGGAGGGCAATCTTATCCGTTGTGTGAGTGAGTGTTGTCATCCCACTGGGGCTACCCTTTACCTCACCTTACGTCTCCCCTTTCCTCTTTTAAGCATAAATTATTATTTTTATTGCGTTGTAGGATTAAAAAAAAAAAAAAAGTTTTTTCCACAGGATCCCATCTCAGTGAAGTAATGCATTCTGGGGAAACTATTAAAGAGAGAAGCTGGTCACAAAAGGACAGCAATTTAATATGGACTCTAAATCCTGCGGTTTCGCTGTATTTATTAATGAATTTTTTTGGTTTTCTTTGCGATTGCAAAGCTTCGTAATCTGCGAGGTTCGTTCAGGAATATCCCTGCGAAAATCACAAGCTGAGAGGGTGAAAGGGGGCCCCCTGTGAGTGGTAGATAGATAATTATCTAGGCGAACGGAGCAGGCTCCTTCTGAGCCCCGTGTCGCCGCCTGGCCGTGGCAGCTCGGCCCCCCTCGCCCCGTTGTCCGTGCTCCCCATGCTTACGCAAAGAGAGCGCTGGGCCTGGGAGCCAGACGCCGCCGTTCCTCGAACCCGCCGATGGTCCCGTGTCCTCGCTGTGCTCCAGTGAGATCGCTGTTGTGGCCCCCGTCTGCACAGTGTTCGCTGTGAAAGTCAGGAGGTCGCAGGCCTACGTTTGCTGTGAAGGATTTTTGCCAGAGACCCTTGCGATGGAAGCTTTGAATCTGAGAATGTAATGCACTGTAGAGATGCCTCGCTGTGGGACGAGCCGAACCGCTGTTGACATGAGCAAATTAATGAGCTGTGCTGCAGGATTCCCAGCTTCCCATTGGGTCAATCAGGGTTTAAGCCACGCTCTGGCTCTGTCTCTCTGTGCGTGACTCCTGCCTGCTTATTTGCCCTCATTCCGCTCTGTGCCCTCTGACAGGTCCCTATTATTGGCCAAACAATTGTTTTATCTTCTTTATCTTCTTTCTCCAACTGGATGTGACACGAGACGCTGATTAGACGCCCAGGGTTGTGGCCTCTCACGGTATGGAAATCGACTCCCCTTAAGTGATGGCGAACGTGTTGAATGCCTCGACATGCGTGAGATGAAGGACCACAGTGGAAAGGGTGTTTTATAGAGCCCAGGAGTGACCCGCCGCGCCCGTCGCTGAGGAGACGCTCTCTGGGCTTGCCGAAGCCCCCCGCGCGGCAGTCCAACGCGCTCCACCAAACGTCATGAATGTACGTAGGTGGGCAGAAGTTTGAAAAGCATCTCCGTCTCGTCTGATGACTGCTCCCTTCCTGCCGATTCCTCCCACATGGCCAGTGCCTACGCCAAAGCGCAGAGCCCGAAGAGCCGTGTTTGGTCTCAAACGTCGAGCTCTGAGGAGCTTTGCCATCAAAGAGCAGACGCTGAAGGCTTCAGGGAAGCGTTGAGATGTCGGATTCACGCGCGCCGGCAGTCTGCCTTCCTCAGAGCAGCCGCCCCAAAACTGCCGTGTGAGAAATGTGTCCCAAACGGCGCTCGGGTGGAGGGATGAGTTACCTGCGCTCTGGTGGAGGGATGAGTTTCCTGCGCTCCGGTGGAGGGATGAGTTACCTTTGCTTCCGGTGGAGGGATGAGTTACCTTTGCTTCCGGTGGAGGGATGAGTTTCCTTTGCTTCCGGTGGAGGGATGAGTTACCTGCGCTCGGGTGGAGGGATGAGTTACCTGCGCTCGGGTGGAGGGATGAGTTACCTGCGCTCGGGTGGAGGGATGAGTTTCCTTTGCCTCCGGTGGAGGGATGAGTTTCCTTTGCCTCCGGTGGAGGGATGAGTTACCTGCGCTCGGGTGGAGGGATGAGTTACCTGCGCTCCGGTGGAGGGATGAGTTACCTGCGCTCTGGTGGAGGGATGAGTTTCCTTTGCTTCCGGTGGAGGGATGAGTTACCTGCGCTCGGGTGGAGGGATGAGTTACCTGCGCTCGGGTGGAGGGATGAGTTACCTGCGCTCCGGTGGAGGGATGAGTTACCTGTGCTCCGGTGGAGGGATGAGTTTCCTTTGCCTCCGGTGGAGGGATGAGTTACCAGTGGAGCTTTCATGTAGCAGATGGACTACCTGGGGAAACCAATGTCCTCTTCCCCTCTTGTCCATTTATCAACTAGGTATGACTAGATGGTTTGGGGGGTGTTGGGGGGTGGCGTGTCACTAACAAAGCGAGAAAAGAAACCGGGCTAATAGAGTTCAAACCCCTCCCTGAGATTGCAGAATACGCCCTGAGCTGGAATTCAGCGTATTAAAAAGATCCCCTGACAGTCCACATTAAGGGAGTGCATGTCTCCCGCGCCTAGCCTGTTTATCAGGGACATTTATCTCTGTCACAATGTCTGCAATGACGTGTGCTCTCTAGTGTTTCGAGACCTTTTCTGTGTGTGTATGAGATTGTGTGTGTGTGTGTTTAGTCGTCGCTGTGTGTGTTTGTGTCAGTGTGTGTGTGTTTTTCCTCTTGCCGGTGTGTGTGTGTGTGTGTGTGTGTTCTCTCGCCGGTGTGTGTGTGTGTGTCTGGTCGTCGCTGTGTGTATGTGTGTGTGTTTTTCCTCTTGCCGGTGTGTGTGTGTGTGTGTTTTTCCTCTTGCCGGTGTGTGTGTGTGTGTGTGTGTGTGTCTGTGTGCGCGTCTGTGTGTGTGTGTGCATCTGTGTGTGCGTGTGTGCGTGTGTGTGCGTCTGTGTGTGTGTGCGTGTGTGTGTGTGTGTGTGTGTGTTTTTCCTCTTGCCGGTTTGTGTGTGTATTCTCTCGCCGGTGTGTGTGCGTGTGCGTGCGTGCGTGTGTGTTCTCTCCTGCTTTTTGCTCACTGCTGTCCCATTCACACTACTTCCTTTATCCCCCGGAGTGGACATCATCAGGAAGGCTCGCGTGGTCATTCAATCCCAGTCCAGTGCTTTCCGATAAATGAATTAAAAAAAGCCCTTCCCTTGGACGACGTGCGTGGGGCAGACCGTTCCTTCAGTCCTGACCTTGCTGTTGCTGGGACCGTCAGGCTCATTTGCATCGGTGGTTTTTATTTATTCATTAATTTGATCTGTTGTGCTTTAATGAATTTACTTATTTCTGAGTTTAGCTCCCAGCTGGTTTGCCTTATGAAGACCCTGGGAGAGCTTTGGGCCGGGGCCACTGTGTAGAGTGGGTGGCGTTGGTGCGATTATTCCTGTCATAATTAATACAATTAAATAAAGAATGCTCTTCAACGACTCCAATTCCCTGCAATCCTCTGAATTCTTGGTTTTGATTCGGTGGCGTGAGGCGGCAATTTGCCATACAGCGATGACATCACGTCGGAAAAATGACTTTGGGGGTCCGCCATTACAGCGTTCAGACAGTTGGGTTCAAACCCAGTTCTTTTCCCTTCCCTTCAAATTGACGTTGCTCTTTAAAAACCAGACAACGGGCAGATGAGCGTCGTTATGACCCAACTCATCCCACGTTCCTCTAACGCAACTCCAGTGGATCGCTCGTGTTTCGCACCGTCCCGGTGGTCAACCTGCTCGACGACCCCCCCCCCCCCCCCCACATCGGGCTGTCGTGGTGCAAGGGCAGGTCACTGAAGACAGGCCTGGCCGTAATGGATAGCGCGGTTTACAGGAGGGGAGACGCTGCCATTGCAGATCCTGCTTCTGCTCCTTGCCGCTGCAGCTATAAGCAGGCTTAGGCTCGGGATTGAACGCCGGTGCACGCCCGCCACTCTCTGCTCATCGACGGCGGTCCACCATACTACTGGGCTGGATATACGCTCAGCGGAGCTCGCTGTTAGAGGAGTTCGCCATGGAAAGTGACGGCGTCCTATTGGAGTCCAAGACAACAGAATGGATTGGTCCTATTGGCTCTGGACTCTCCTTCATGCGGCAGGCTTTGCGGTTCGGTGGCTGTTTTCAGGAGTCTCTCACCCTGGCCACGTGCCTTCTGTTCCTCACTCACAGCACTCTGCTCTGCATGGTGATCAGGGATTTATTATGTGTCTGTGACATAACACTAACATAACAGAGGGCAAATTACGCACTTAAATGGGTTCTTATCCGCTCTGATAATGTACAATGTAATCTCCCGCAAGCCAATCCCGCACTAATCCCCTTGCAACATGACTCCGGTTAAATTTTCACACACAGCACAGGAATTAAATTGAGAGCATTTGGGGCGGTGGGATTCGCAAGCTTTTTGTCGGGCTTTATTTTAAGATTGGACATGAGAGACCTAACTCCAGTTTTCCTGACACTTGAATACTGAAGTATTGTGTGGGGACCGCAGCGATTTCTGGTTTTGACTCGCTTTTGTGACGGGCTAAAGACCATGACAACCCACCTGAATTTATATTGCGCCCTCACAACCCTGGAAGAGGACCCAGTCCCCTGGAAAAGTTCTGCCAGACCATCCCATTTTTAGAACCGTTACCGTGGTTACGTTGGGAGACGGCCGCTTTCAAGATCAGAGGTCACCATGAAACGGTCGCAAAAGGGCTCAGGCCCCAGAGAGACCCGAGCTGAACCCGAGTACGCGGCTCTGACACAGACACAGCGGGACGTAACGAGACCACCCAGCACCGCTGATCGTGGGGCTTTGGACCGAGGGGCAGATGCATGTTCTCCTCGGACCGCAGTCCCAGACAAGGGAGAGAAGACACTGGCAGACGCTTGCCTGGGCGCAACGGCGCGGGTGTCTCAGTCGCCCGGACAGAAGCTAAGCGCGCGGAGTAATTTTCACGAATGTCTGGGCCAACCCTCACTCCTGCCCTCCGACGCCGGGCAGGGCGAGTCATCACGGGTGACCAGACAGATCGGCCGCTGTGGACCCTGCACTCTCAGGTGCAGTGTAACTGCAGACTCGCGCTCACGTTATTTTTCTTTGTTTCGCCTTGTTTTTCCTGTTGTGGATGGAGGGTTTGTGGTGGTGCATTATGGGCGCTGGATACTGAAGGGCTTTAGCTGTTGCTCTCTGCATCGATCGAGCTGCAGGGGCTGCAGGGTCTGTAGGTGGCCTTTAAGTCCGTGTGCCGTTAAAGCCTAGCCCCGCTGAAGTCTGGCACGGATGCCGTCCGTGTGCCGTTAAAGCCTAGCCCCGCTGAAGTCTGGCACGTTTTGGCACACGGATGCCGTTGCTCTCTGCATCGATCGAGCTGGGGCTGCAGGGTCTGTAGGTGGCCTTTAAGTCCGTGTGCCGTTAAAGCCTAGCCCCGCTGAAGTCTGGCACGTTTTGGCACACGGACGCCTTCGTTTATTATTTTGGTGATTTAGTGATTTAGTTGCAATACGCCGTGCGCCATATTGAGTACTGCAGAAAAGATGGTCACATAGCACTGGGTAAATGAATGGTGTTCCCTGCCAGCTCTTTATATGATGGTTTTAAGTCCAGTCATTATGCTGGAATAGCAGGGATAGTTGTGCTCGCGGCTGACATCAAACCGTAGCTGGATTAGTTCCTGGACCGTCTTCAGCTCGACAAGCTAATTGGTTCTCTTGTCTGTAGTGACAACCCGAGTTTGATCTCCGGCTACGTCGGGTAAAAGCCCATTGGCCAAGGGAGGTTGACGAGGGTCCGCTTCACTCCTGACGCTGGCGCTGTCTCCTGACGTATGTACTATGTGGAGAATCCAGTGGGTCTAGATTTGTTTGCCCAGAGTAACTGTGTTCTGGGCTCCTCAGTCAGCTCTGGTTTCTAGCCAGAACCTCTCTGGGCCCAGTTGCAAAACAATAGGGTGTGCAGACTATACACGGGGCCCATGAGGGTGGGGGCCCCAACACTGATCTAGCGTGCTAATTTTTTACCAAATTTGAATGAAGAGCACAGCGGTTGCAAAGGCAAAAAGGGGAACAGGATGCCTAAACTCAATGTCTTTGTCAACCCCCCCCCGGCACCGTCAGAGGAGGACACGGATAACGTTAGCACCCTTATCCATCAGCGCTACTCCCGCCTAGCCCTTGCAGGTTTCTGGCTGGCGTCCACCGGACAGACGTCAGGTTGTGCGATTACCCGTGATGCCAGCTGATTTGCGAGCTCCAGCGAAGGGCTTTTTCTCCAGTGTGGTACCAGGCCAGAGGCCTGACCAGTTGTAGAAACGCTGATGAAAAAGTCGTGTTATCGTCGGGAACCCATTTTAACAAGGTTTTAATAAACACGCTGGAACTGCGTGCCCATCGTTGAAATCGGCATGCGCAGGTCACGCACCCCATCTGAGAATGTGCTGAGGTGCAAAATCGCCATCCACGCTCACTTCCTGTTCCCGGTTTTCTCACCAGTGAAGGTCATATACTAATCAGCCGAATTAATTTTCAAAGGCAATCAAATTTGGCGGTGAAGGGAGGTTCAAACGCGGAGGCTCTGTGTGCTGATAAGGGCCGTGGAGGAAAACCTGTGTATATTCAAACATATCATTCCAGCATGGGGAGACGCCACTGCCTGACAGAACAATTTTCTCGCGCCGTGCTCTAAATTGGAAATCTACTTTGTCGTGTTTAGAATTTTCTCGCCGCCCAAAAGAGCTAAATTAATTAACTGACAACGTAAGTAACGGTGGAGTGCACACACTTTAACGGGAGTTGATAAAAGTGGCCAGTATTTAAAATAATAGACCTCCAGTTTTTGTAGCACTGTCGAATCCTTTAAAAACGTTTTTATTTCTTTTTTATTTCTCCGGTTCCCCGCTGTTGTTTGTAGAGCATGGAAACATCCTGGTGTGAGAGTTGTGTTCTTTTATCTGCTTGCCCCTGACTCAGACTGGCTTGACAACAGCAGTTGTAAAGCTCCTTGTATAGCCATTATAGCCCGCGAGTTTGCCGGTCGGAGGTTGGACTTATGTTCTCCCAGGATAACCGCCGTTATCTTCAGGCCTACCGCGGCAGCACACTCAGCTCCCGTGTCCTGTTCTCGCACGCAGAGGGACGGGGGCCGTCCCAAACATTTTACACCGGGGAGCCTGCGGAAAACGGCGAGTGGGATGGGGGGAGGGCGAGCGGGATGGGGGGACGGCGAGCGGGATGAGGGGACGGCGAGGAACTGGGCTTTTCAGGTTTCGGCTTCAGAGGCCACCGCCCTGTTTACCGGTAACAGGTGTTGTCCCTTATACCCCCCGCCAGTGGGACACGTGCTGCTTTTGTGGATTGTGACCAGTACTCTGTAAAGGCAAACGGTGTCCCGCACGTTCTGATGCCAACCTTGGCCTGACGGAAGGCTCGAAGTGCCTGTCCACCCAATGATCGGGCGATGAGGGGTGAGATCAGGGGTTTACAGGGTGAGAATTGTCTAAATTGGAGTGCGAAGTGATTATTGACTGTAAGGTTAATGGATGTGTTGGGCTGGATTAAGCCAGAGGACCACGGTTTATCCGGGCTTATCGAATAAATCTCCCCACTTTATTATCTGAATAAAATGGATCTTTTCAGATAAGTGGATATTATTCATATTTTGACAAAATCTAGATATATCTATGCATTTCTTTATCTCCCCTCACGTCTAGGTCTTGCTTTTTGGGCCCTGAATAAAATGCCCAGGCGAAAACAACCTATGGATGTATAAATTGATAATGTCCAAAAGTCAGTTGGATTAGAGATCTCTGGAGGCACCCCATGCTACGTTCTCTCACAGTGTGTAGAAGCTGTAGCTGAAAACCGATTTACTCTGCAGTGGCTGCTGGGACGCAGTC
>JAOVYW010041417.1:0-26322 GCA_025775045.1 Hiodon tergisus | reverse complement strand
TTTGTCCATTTTTACTTTTTTTTATTTTCATATCCAGCATACCCCCCCCCCCCCCCCCCGAAATAAACTGTTGCCCAGTTTCGTAGTTTGTGTTGCTTTTTTCCAGCTGAAACAACCGGTTTGTATGAAGCTTTTGCAATACTCATGCACCCTGACACTTTAGTGATTGACTTTTTCACTGAAACTAACACTGGAAGAGGAGTATGCATTAGGGGAGACCCTCCTTTCAGAGTACTACTGTCGTGCAGCTTAGCATGAGGAGGAAAAACCTGGGCAATTAAAATGGCTGGTTCTGCGAAAGCCAATATATGGACGGCTTTTAATTGGCTTAGTAAACTGTGATTTTCATCTCTCTTTTTTTAGGTGAGGAATGGCCTTTTGTAGATATTGTAATTATCTTCAGTGAAAATTGTGTATGATAAAGTGCTTGATTTCAGAGTTCTGTGACAAACCGTTTAACTTAACGTTTCATGAGTTTTGTTTTATCCACTCATTTTGCCTGTATGGGATCTCTTCAAGTCCTTTGAAATTTTATTCATGAAAAGTAAGCTTATCCTTTTCCCTGTCGTAAATGTCGATGAGCAAAACTAATTTACATATCTCCTGAATCCTAAGATGTAACAACAAATTTTACAGACAAACCTTTTGAACAGTTTCTTCAAATGGAAATATTCAGATCAACTGCCTGACCTTAATTTCTTATTTTTATACTTATATTGGCTTTTAGCCATTGTTTTAAATTTTACTATGACTTTTACACAGTTATATAGCAGGAAAATAATAACAACAAAAAAAAATCTGTTGCTCCTGGCTGTCACTCACTCTGTAATCACTGGCGGTGACGTAGAAGATGGGCTGGAATGCCAGCCAGATGATGCAGGTGGTGTACATGGTGAAGCCGATGAACTTGGCCTCGTTGAAGTTCTCGGGGCATTTCCGGGTCTTGAAGGCGTAGACGGTGCAGAGGACGATGAGGACACCGTTGTAGGCCAGGGAAGCCAGCATGCTGGAGTCCCTGCTGCTGCAGCGGAGGGCCACCACGTCCCGCCGCTCGGGGTTGACCTCCTTGCGGGCTCCGGGAGCCTCCACCATTAGCCAGACCAGCACTACCACCAGCTGGCAGGAGATGAGCGCGGCGCAGATGGCCACCTGGGAGGCGGGGCTGATGAACCGTGGGCGCTGGGCGCCGTCCCGCACACCGCTGAAGATGCGAGCGATGCGGTTGGTCTTGGTCAGCAGGGCCGAGTAGCAGACAGCGAAAGAGGTGCCCAGGCCCAAGCGGCGCAGGGCGCAGACCGCTGTGGACGGCTTGGCGATGTAGACGAAGGTCATGCTGTAGCACATGAGGACGCCCAGCAGCAGGATGTAGGAGAGCTCCCGGCCCGAGGCCTTCACCACCGGCGTGTCATTGTTCTTCACAAACAGGACGATGACGGAGAGCGTACACAACATGCCCAGGCAGGCGATGGTGACGGGGCCGATGGCCCAGGCGTCCTCCCAGCGGATGTACTTCTCGGGCAGCTCGTAGCAGCCGGTGAGGTTCTCCAGGGGCCACTGCCCAAAGCTGCAGTCCCTGCAGTTGAACTCGTCCAACAGGTACTGGAAGGGCTGGCAGGGGATGCAGATCCAGCAGCAGACGTCACCGGGCTGCATGCTCTTCACCTCGTTCTTCCGGCAGGGGTCACTGCACTGGGAGGTGGGTGGCACCTTGTCCGCCCAGGGGACGAGGGCCGTATTCAGGTCCAGGCCCTGTGCCCAGTAGCCCACCTTCCTGTAGACGTATTTTCCGTCCTCTTTGTGGTAATGGAATATGTTGTAGCGACCACTCGTGTCCCCTAAACCATCGAAACGGACCACATTCTCTGTGTCATCTGGCCGGAAGGGAGCTAAAAAGAGGAACACAACACGCAAATAAATTTCAGGAACAACGCCCATTTTTTCCTCATTTTATTTTATACCGATATAAAGCATTAAGGGTTTAGTAATTTCTATCTGTTAAGTCTTCTTTGATATTTTACTGAGCAGTAAAGTCCTAAAAAGTCTCTGTTAGCGCACAGAATCTGCTTTAAAGACACAGAATATACCTTTATCACACTAATGCCCAGTATGGCTCTGATGGACTTTCTAAAGGGAGCTTCGATCCAGAGAAAAGCTTTGGTTGGCTGGAGTCTTTCATTTAACACCATATATGATACTCCTCCTGCTGCGTGCAGTGTAATTTCATTTTCAAATAAGAAATAAGGAAAAACTTCTTCAAAGAATAACCCTAGTTTCCATGATATAGTTTTGTTTTTAGCACTTTACCGTTGATTAAAGCAAGCTGCTCTGGAAAGTCATGTGGATCTTAGGGGCTAAATGAGGTCTCATTTTTAACCTTCTCACAAAATATCTGACACAAATTATACAATATTAAACAGTATTAATTCATTGATTAATAACATTATTGATTTTGTTTGTGTGTTCTCAGGGTTCTCAGGGTTTGCATCATAAGAACATCTGCCAAATTAACCATATAGATAAGGTGGATCTAACGAACGCCACGAGTCAAAGCCTCTTTTCAGTAATCTAATTTTGTGGTCAGATTTGTTGGTACCCTTACATCTCATTGAAATAATGCGCCATTCCTCCTGAAAAGTGATTAAAATAAAAGCTATTGCATCATGTATACTTGCATGCCTTTGGTATGTCATCGACTAAAGCAAAGAGATTAATTACTGCTCATTCTACAAAGATATTCTAAAATGGACTGGACGCATTTGTTGGTACAAACTACCCCTTAGAACATATAATTAAATAAATAATTGGATTATAGTGATATTCCAAACTAATTTGTTTCTTTAATTAGGATCACACATGTCTCCAATCTTGTAATCAGTCATTGAGCCTACTGAAATGGAGGAAAGTAGTCACTGTGCCGTTTGGCATCATTGTGTGTACCTGGGAGCAGCTGCAAGAGGAAAATCAACCCCAGAAGGATAGTGCGAATGGCAGAAAAAGAACCAAGGATAACTTCCAAAGAGATACAAGTTGAACTCCAAGGTGAAGGTACGTCAGTTTCTGATTGCACCATACATCGCTTTTTGAGCGAAAGTGGCTTCCATGGAAGAAGACCCAGGAGGACTCCACTTTTGAAAGGAAAAACATAAAAAACGCATATTGACAAGCCACAATCCTTCTGGGAGAATATCCTTTGGACAGATGAGTCAAAACTGGAGCTTTTTGGCAAGTCACATCAGCTCTATGTTCACAGACGAAAAAATGAAGCTTTCGAAGAAAACACCATATCTTCAGTGAAACATGGAGGAGGCTCAGTTGTGTTTTGGTGCTGCTTTGCTCCGCTTGGCACAGGGTGCCTTGAATCTGTGCAGGGCACAATTAAATCTCAAGACTATCAAGGCATTCTGGAGTGAAACGTCCTGCCCAGTGTCAGAAAGCTCTGTCTCAGTCGCAGGTCATGGGTACTCCAACAGGATAATGACCCAAAACGCACAGCTAAAAGCACCCAAGAATGGATAAGAACAAAACATTGGATTGTTCTGAAGTGGCCTTCTATGAGTCCTGATCTGAATCCTATCGAACATCTATGAAAAGAGCTGAAACTTGCTGTCTGGAGAAGACACCCATCAAACCTGAGACAGCAGGAGCAGTTTGCTCAGGAAGAGTGGGCCAAACTACATGTTAAAAGGTGCAGAAGTCTCACTGAGAACTGAAGAAAACATTTGATTGAAGTGATTGCCTCTAAAGGTTGTGCAACAAAATATCATTTTCATTTGTTTTATTATTTACTATATTATGTTGGGGAAAATCAAAATCAAAAGCAAAGTTTGATTTCTATTAAATATTTCAAGTTATTTCAGAGGAAATTGTGCATCCTTCATTTTTTGTGGAGGGGACCCAACAAATTTGACCACGTCTGTACCTCTGATCACCACATTTTTAAAAACATAAAAAAATGTTATTCTTTCTTTTTTCTTTTTTTTCGTTTTATTTTTCATTTCAGAGTGGAAGCAGCAACATAATTTTATTTCTCACAGTTCGCTCAAGAGATTTTGTGCCCTTAGAAAAGCTAGCAGGATCTCAGCAGGAAAGACAATGTTTGCCTAAATGAATTGCTGGGTCCATAGCTGATAATAAATATTTTAGCTTTTTTTCATGACCAAAGCAAAATTACCTAAAGTGGAAATGTCATCTTATGCTCCTTTCAGATTTGTGTTTTTTTTAAATATCCCAATTTACATACATTAATAAATAAACGCTTCATTATATTATGAAGAAGCTCTAGGGCAAACCAGAGGTGACTGGAGAACATTAAGTAAAGTATTCTGAATCAGTGCAAATGCAAAAGGGCTCTATCAAAGATTTTATTTGTCAAACTGATTGGTCTTGTCCATAATGGGAGGGGAATATATTTACCTCTGCCATTATCTTTCTTCATCTTCGGTAAAATATTGGGGGGGAAAGTAATCTATGCATACTCACCGTCAAACTTGGTTTTTAGGATGAAATCCCTATAGAACCTCTTCCCATTGCCCGGCTTCATGGCGTCACACACCTTGGTAGAGTTGGCGCACAGGGCCTGCCTCATGTTGTGCAGTGCGTGGGCCATGGCGTAGACGGCGTTCACCACGAACATTATCTTGGACTCCTGTTCGAAGGTGCCGTCGCGCAGCGAATGCCGACCGCAGCCCGGCTGCTGGAGGCTGCACCGGAAACGATGCTCCCAGAACTCCCGGAACCAGGGGTTGCGCGTGTTGTTGTACGGGTCCAGCTTGGTGAAGTAATCGGCGAACTCGCGCACGGGGTAGGAGGCCAGCTCGATGGTGAAGGCCCCGTCGGCCGCAGCCTCGCTGCCCCTCACCACGCTCTCCTGCGCCCCCCAGCCGTCGCTGGCCACCCACAGGAAGCTGACATTCATGCGGGCGGCTGCCACCAGCAGCTCCCGTGCGTCCTCGCTTCGGGTGAAGAGGATCACCACCCGGGCGTTGGACTTTGTCAGCAGGGAGCGGATCACCTCCTCGTAGCTCCGGCGGCTCATGGAGCGGCTCACCTTGGCGGAGGTGGCGATGCAGATCTGGCGTGCTCGTGCCTCCTGCTGGAAGGCGTCGATGCCCGTCTCACCATAGTCACCCTCAGAGGCCACCGTGGAGACGTAGGTCCAGTTGAAGAAGCGCAGGATCTCGGCCATGGCCTTGGCCTGGTAGAAGTCCGGAGGAACAGTGCGGGCAAAGTAGTCGTAGCGTGTCTTGTCGCTCAGCTTGGCACTGGTGGAGGCATAGCTGATCTGGGGGATCTGGAAGAGGCGGAGAAGGTTGGCGACCTGAGAGAGAGATAGAGAGTAACACATGTGAGCGGACAAATATTGCGGAAAATAAAAATGTTTTTTTTAATTATAATTTAAATTATAATTTTTTAATAATTGTAATCGTAATGCATCAGGTGCTCACAAAAAAATATATAAATAATAATAATTTAAACACATGAGTACATGAATCAACTAATTATAAAGCTTTATCTTTTTGCCATTTCCCCATAGTACTGAGGTTAATAGCTATTCATGAGAAATGGGAAACCTGGGAGCGGATCTCCAGGAACAGGAAACAAAACGCAGACACAGTAGATAAAACACATTGAGGGATTTGTTGATAAAAGTTGCATCGGATCTAAAGTATAACTCCCGAAGTATATAATGCCTTTCTGTACATATAATGTCGTAGATCTTTGTTTTATCATGATCACCTCTTAACTTTATTGTTGGATGCTGGCCTATTTATTATATAATTTGATCTTTTTGCTCAACTGGGACAGTGTGCTTCTATCAGTTAATTTTTTCTCATTATTAGCTGCTTAACTGTAAATCTTTTCTCTTTCTGTGGTGTGAAGCTGTGCAGTGAGCGGAGCTGTTAAAGATACTGAACTGATGTGTTGGATAAGCACCTTTTGGTGCCCTTAGTGTGCTGCGTGATCATTGGTACAGCGTTCATTCTGTGCAGTAATGTACTAGTATTGTACTAGTTTATTATGGAGGCTAATACAATACCTATGGTATGCAAGGGCTCTGTCCATCCAACGAACAAAATGTCCTTTTTCGCTAGTAAGTTCCACCCAAAAACGTGGGTTGGGTTCTAGATGTGGAGCCTCTGACTCAAGTTTTTTGTTATCCTGTTACTTAGGTCAGTGACACATTTCCGTTATGGTGCGACGGTGTCAGATGCAGGTCAGCAGAAAAAAACTTGCAAAACTTGTCTGGTCTGGTACAGGGTCAAAGCAGATGGAGTTACTGCATTTTTTTTAACATCTAGCCATTTAAAAATGTGTCATCTAACTGCAACTACACTTAACAGGAAAATTGGAAGATTCCAAAGCACACTTTCAGCACTACAGTTAACAGGGTTGCTTTAGGGCAGATTACCATAGAAACCACTATGACACTGCAGGGGTGTAGAGAAAAGTCTCTGAAATTAAAAATAAAATAAAAAGAAAAACTTTAGAAAAATGTTTTTTCCATGTGGATCTTCGCTTTAGCAAGACTTTCTTTCTCTTTATCAAAAACAACACCAAACACCATCTTAGAACGTTAGACAACATAAACATGCTAAGAGACATCAAACATAAAATATTATTAATACATTGATTTTTTGTCAATTTTTCATTTGTCTTTTTCAGGTTTGTCAAATTAAAATTAATCGATATTATATTGTATTAGTACCAAAGGTCTGTATTACATTTACACATGAAAATGATTATATAATGTGAAATTAACTTTATTTACAGTTATACACAACTAGATTAATTTAATATGCATTTTGCTATTGAATGTAAATCTTTCAATTGTAACTTTCTCTAATTGCAAATTAAAAGTTATTTTAATTAAAACATTTTAATTTTAATTTGCCAGCATTCCAACCTACGGTGACATTGACTGTAAGTACAAATTATTACACTGATATCAGTTCTAATTAACAGCATGCAATTTGTTGGGGGAAAACATAAACCACACAATCAGTAACGGTTCGCCAGGTTGTTACCTCATTGGATACATCTTGAAATAGGCTCTACTCAATTTTTTTGATGTAAACAATAACCCCGACGTGGAGGCGCGTGGTAACTAGTTGCTACAATATCAGTGGTCAGTAATAATTGGGGGAAATTTCCGCTAAATATATCTCAGCCTCAAAATATACTCATGATGGCAGGAATGACAGCTTGCGTGTATGTGTGTGTTGTGTGACTATGTGTCTCAGAGGAAATATATGTACTCCAAGGAATTCAGAGTCGATGCAAAACCCTCTTACATCAGCCATACGGATGAAGAGTATTACAACCACTCATCCATATTTGATGTCATTTTCTCAGTAAGACCACTCTAATTACTGTCAATGGTAGCAGACACCGGAGAGTCTTGATGAGGAGCCCTATCAGCACCAGCTGATCATCCTTTATAAATTCTTTCATACAGTGGACAATTTGTCAGTATCAAGTCTCATCAATTTCCCCTTCTTCTTCCCTTCTTTCCATTTCTTTTCACTGTTTTATAGTGTTATTTTGTTACCACAGTATTGCTTACAAAGCACAGAAACCTTTTTGTCACGCTGGGTTTTGTTACAGAAAGGTGTTTCTCTGTTCTCCTGCTTTAAGCAACTGTGAGGTGGTAATGAATAGTCACACGCACACACGTGGAGACCCAGGTAGCCACCCAGGTAATCAATAGCATTGTTATCATGTTGTGACAATGTCACAGAAACATTATAGCATTGCTTGGCAGCCAATGATACCCAACCCTTTCAGACCAGGTATCCATTTTATTGACAACATCTGTAAACATCTATGATATCAGTTAAAAACAAAACAAAAACCAAATCAGGTCTGAAACAGAAAACAGTACAATACACATCTAGGATGAAAACTCACTGCCGTTTACGCTGCTTCCCCCTGTGCAAGTCATGATCAGTCCTTAAAAAGCAGTTCTAGTCTAATTTCTCTCCTCATGCTCAGTGTTCTTTTATTTCTTGCTTTAATGGGTCAATCTGATGCATTTTTAAATAACCATTTGGTTAAAGGAACTGGGTCTCACTGTGACCAAGAAATTCAGACATATGTCATCTGTTCATTTTAGAACTTCAAAAATATTTATGGATTAAATAATAATTCATGCTGTGTTACACTTGTATCTATTTAAATGCTCTTTACGGGCTACAATAAATTGTTAACTGTCTGTTTGAAGGCGGTTGTCCTGGTAGAGACATGTGGTTAAGGAGGTAATTTCACAGACTTGGGACCACAGCGAGTCATGGCATGGCTGAGCCCAGCAGAGTGGCACAGAGAGCACTACCTCGGTCTGCCTGGAATAAGGGGAGGCCCGAAACTGCAGCACGTCTCGGAGACAGATCAGACCGGACCCAGAAGGAGGGGACCAGAACCTTTGTGTTTCAACCAATTAACCAATCACTGTTTTAAACTTAGTAGTTTGACTGCATGACATAACTGAGCATATTTATTTAAAGGATTTCTGAGATAGAGAAAACTCCTAATCAACTATATTGAGAATTATACAAAGCCTCTGTTTCTGATATAGTGGAATGGTTAGATTGCATTTCTGTTACTGACATATGAGGGTGAAGATGCAATCTTCACACTAAGACTGGAAGCAGCTAGACTAACCATTTGAATGAAAGTGTTCACCACGCAATATAGATTTTTGCACCTACGGAAGATACAGGGAAGATTATAGCATCACATCGAATACCATAAAAAATATTATTAGTGGACCAGGCATTTAAATGCATTGAGCGGAAGTTAGCCCTGACTCCCATTGGAGACGGCTCATAAAAATATGGTACTACTGATGGAAACTCACACTGAAGAAAGAAAACATTTTTTCGATGGAAAAAGATATCACCCAGCGATTATTAGAGACAGGAGCCCCACCTTCAGCCCTGGGGACACGCCCCCACAGCTTGGACTGACAGCCAAGTTTGTTGCTTTGTATGCTTTGAAGGCCACACGGGTATTTGTTCACATCTGACTCCCTGCCAATCTGAACTCTTTTCCGCTGACGCTACAGAAAGCGTTTGTGTTGCAGTGATATGAAGTATGAATCCACAGGTAGTTTCCCACTCATTTTAGTACTTCAGTACAATCTCTTTGGTTTCTTCGAGGAAGGCCCCAACTTGGATTGTATTAGTTCAGGTAGCTAACTGCCAAACTAGCCTTATTTTGGTGAATGTGGTTCCTTGGTGCAAATTCTAGGATCAGTCTTGCTTTTTATGATTGGCTACATGGTAAAGGGGAAAGCTGATTCTGGATCAGCACTTTGTGGCAACCTTTCACTGAACAGTGTTGTTTAACATAATGCATGGCATTAAATTGATGAACTAAAGAAACAACATTGCCTGTTCTCACACACTGAGTCAATGAAAGGTTCAAATGGATGCCCCAGAGAGAAGCATTGCAGCGTTAATGTTGGTATATGGCGAAAAGAAAGCTTGTAAAACCAAGCTTGTCCCTGGGGACCATATAGGGGCCTTGTCCGATTTCAGTCAACACAGAGGTTGGACAGTACCGCCTCACGGACTTTAAGTCTGTGTTCCAGTTTGCACCTGCTTTGGTTTTTATGTATTCAAACACATGTCAAAAACCCTCAGGCCAATCACAGTGTTCCGACTTTATAATTAAGCCACTGGGGTCTGTATTCTCGTGGATTTAGCAGGGGCATGTAGAAACTAAAACTGGCAGCGGCAAGCCAGCCAAATTTAGAGCAATTCTGAACAGTAGGCTGTGCTAAGACAACGGAGGGTTCAGCTCTTCCGAGCATAATAAAAAACTGTTTTAAATGTGGAATGCTGTGAATAATGTCGGACTGTGGTGAAATATTACATCATTCTGATGCCTTCTATTTAAGAATATGAATTGAATTATTATTATGGATGTAGTTGTTGTCGTTGTCGTTGTTATTATTGAAGTGAACACAAGTGAACAGTCGCTATATAAATAAGGTTGCTACAGAGTCTCCACTGTATTGTGGCTCATCATACAGTTAAGCATTTGAATCTGGGATTACATTTCAGAAGAAGTTAGTCGAAGCTAGGATCTGTCAATGCCCAGCATGGGTAAAGGGGCAGATTGTTTTTATGTGCAGTAAGTCTCAAAACAGGCCAGCGGAGTAAGGCAGAGGATGGGTTTGGAATGTGAAGCCCTGCTGGGTCGCACAGACAGAGCTTCTCCTATGGCCGCTGAGCTGTCCTGGGTTGGGATCAGTTAAACAAGGGCATGAAGGAGGCACGCCAGAACTGGTCTCGGTGTTTATTTTCAGCCTCCAGCCTGTATTGTTATTATAGAAAGAAGGAGGATTATTGGTCGTTATTACTTTCTATTTTGTTATATTTATTTTATATTGATTAGGCTGGGTCAGCTGCTGGTATTAGAAATGGTATGGATGGCATCTAGACCACCGCCACCAGAAATGGGGACAAGCTCCAGGAGCTGCAAGGAAGGAGGCCTGTTAGAGTCTCAGCTCTAGGGGACCAAGGCTCCTGCCCTGGATGGGGAGAAGGCCAGACCAGAGTGCCACGTCTGAAAAAGCAGTGAGAACGGCCACATTGTGTCTCAGACACGCATCAAATATGTGGGTGCTGACCTAACGTTGCAGGTTGAATACAGAGTTTCCTTAATACTGCAGACCAGTGAAAGGGAGACATACAGGGAGTAGTTAGCGAGATTAATCGGAGGAGAAATCATGCTGCAGAGGTGTTTGATTTATTCACATCTGCTCACGGGGCTTAGATACTGCCATCGGCGCAAGCTTATGGAGAGCCCCATCTGCACCGGAATTGCTGTCAGGCCAGAGGGACAGAGAGAGGAAGGGGACTGGAAAGGGCAAAAGATGGAGCCGCCTGCGATTTGGGCTGCACCGGCTCCCGCTCTTGGAGAAGGCTCTGGTTTTCCATCTGCCCATGCCAGAAAAGAATACGGCGACGCTCAGTGACACACACAGGTCCCCAAAGCCAAGTGATAGCTACATGCTATAATGTTGCTTAGGGATAGTCACGATAACTGAACAGTATTTTGGTGTCGTGCAGTACGTGATTGTTCAACTTGATGCCCTTCGTCTGCTAAATGTAACTCATTCTGTAACATTAAGGGCTCACACTATGCTCCAAAGCTGCTGGCACTGGCGGGTTGAGGTGTAGCCAAGCCGGTATTGTCATTTTCACGACACGTTATGGTGGAGCCGTTTGTAAATGTCCCGTCCAACAATGCGCCCCCGCGCATTGCCATTAAACAGAACTCACGAACAGCCTTGCCGTGAATTGAGAAAATGTATATGATTATATATATAGTTATGCCACTGAGTACAGCTTACAGACCATTTTCATGAGCTGTTGTGACCATTGTTCCTTCTCTCTGTTTGTGTCGGGCAATCAGTCCACAACCCCTGTGGCTACACAGAAGGTGTCAAATCATGTCACGTTCTTATTGGTTGAACTTTACTCTCCAGTGTTCAGTTGCTTGGCAACCTCCTCAGGTGGTCTGGTCCACCATAGCCAGGTGAGATAAAAATAGATAATCTAACAATTTTAAGAACAACCACTTATAGCCCAGTCTGAATGTAGAATGTACATCAAATTCAATTAAAAAAATATTTTTAATCCATGAAAAGCAAATTTGGCAACATGAAATACATTTGAAGCTTTTGTTTTAGTTTTAGGTTTCCAGAGGTTTATTGGATAAGGTGCACCCTATAAGAGTGTGGTGATCTTCCCCCGGTAGGGGTTCTGAATCACATCACCTACTGCACAAGGTGGAAGACTTGAGTGGGCTCCTGTCCTTTGTTAGGTTTCGTGTTTGGGCTCTTAAACATTTAGAATTGTATTCCATTGGAAAATACAATGTGATATTCAGAAGAATTTATTGTGGGATGGAGGCGGGGCATCCAATATTAACCTTTGAATAGGCACGTATCCCCACATGGCACGAGGGTTCCAAGGGCAGAGCCACTCTGGTAAACCCTCTCAGGCCACATTCTAATGTAAGCCAATAACCATGGTCTGGATTATCCAGAATCAGAACTGATTACTTTCGGATGCTCGGTTTCCATGGACAATTGTTAGTGGTACAAGCTTACTGGTATTTAGCTGTGTGCTTTATTAATGCAAATTTTAAAAAAAATTATATTTGCAAATTTAAACTCGAATGATGTCAGTGCCAAATGTTAATTAGTCTGAGCATTTGTTCTGCTTCGGCATAGCTGGGAGTCTGAAGATTTCTCTTTCTCACATTTACCGTGACACAGCGTAGGCACAGTAATTCTGCATGTCTACTGCACGGACCAGCCCTCAATTTGAGTAACCTTCTATCACCCATTAAGTGTGCTCCACGGCACCAACAGTGCAAAAAGGTCCAGATTAAAATAACAAATGCAACTCCGTCTCGGTTTGATTCCTGAGGCAGTTCTGCTTTCTGTCCTCGCTGCTTTTAAAGCCGGTTCAGATATCACAGATGTCATTCATCTGCCCATGCCGCACCCTTTCCCTTCTCCATCCTACACCTCTAAACTGGCCTTGGTTCGGGTGAATCTCATGCATTAGATACGATGTTCATCTGTTCCGTTTGAACACACATGATAAATGCACGGTGTGTTTTTAGCAGGGTTGTTTTAGCACATGCTTTACTGGAAGATATCCTACATTTGGCTGCATTAATTTATGTGCTGAGTGAAGGGGAGGGGGATACACTGTCTTAAGTAAGGGTTACACCTGGTGAACTGCGTAAGATATCGTCCTCATGTGTTGCCGTCTGTAGTGTAATCCACTGCACTTCGTCCTGGCGTCACCTGCCATGGTGCATATCATTGTCTGAGTGGGGAATTATTGGAATTGTAAATTAGACTATGTCAGAGGTCATCGTTTGCGCTAGGCCCCTGAAGGGGCTTCTAATGACAAATGACTTACAGTCTAATATCAGTGCCTTCGAGGAGGAATTCCATGACTGTCCCTAATTCCTTGCATATAAGGAGTTAAACCCATAAAACTTTCATGCAGTAAAAGTGGTTATTTATTTAGTGTCAGTTCAGTGGTAAAAATTCTATCTGATTCCATTACTGATGTGCACAAATGAATGTAGTTACAGCAGTAAAATATTTTATGCAGCTTTCACCAAATGATCTCTCAAATAAAGCGAGGTTAAAATATATAAGCATGCATCAAACATACAGGTTGGTTTTTTATTTATTTTTTGTGATGAGCAAATTCTGTTCAAGTGGCATGCGCTCTTTGGTGATGCATTATTAAAATGTAAATGTATGTTTGCTCAGTGTCATCACGTTGTGTTGTTCCCCCATCTGATGCCGCCATCTTTTCTTTTTGTTTGTAGCTGCAATAAATGGGTCTAGGGTACAGTTCCAACACTGTAGTCCATCACTCAGTGTTGTTCTTTACAGTAACTGCCTGAAAACACCAGCTTTCGGAGAGCTGGGAGACAGTGTTTCATTTTCTTTTCTTTTTTTCTGCCTTTGTGTTGATCACAAAGTACAAGTTTGCTAATTGCTAACTCAACCCCACCTGAAAATCCCCACATGTCCAAAAGACATAAAAGAAGCAATGCTGATAGGGTTTGATTTCCGCTGGTATGTTTTACACTGGTGTGATGTATATTTAGTTGTGATCTGTCAAAGACAAATATATACGTGATATATGTGTCACCACCCACAATCACCATCTGTTCAACAGACACCGTCAGCTCAAACGTTTTAGAAATGCTAACCTTGAAACTCTCCAATTTTTCGTACACACCCTGGTCTAAACCATTCATAGACATTAAGAAGGTGAGAAGAGGGAGCCTATGAAATGCAAATGAAGGAACTAAAGGTGGCTGTATGGACCAATATTATAACCCAGAGGTAAACAGGCCCTTGTGATGTTGAGAGAAGAAGAATTTGTGTTGCTGTTATGAGTGTACAATTGAGAAAGTAATGCTACTACCCAAACCCATTGACGCTGATTGAACCCGACCAAAGGCGAATAACACGTTGCCGCCATGTTGCCTTCCGTAAGCTGAAAGCGTGTGTTAGCCGCAGGTTGTCCCAAAAAATTGTGACATAATTGAGTATAAAAGATGGCATTGAGTCAGTACTCACTTCCACCCCTCACCGCCCCACCAGTACCACAACCACGCACCCCACCATCCATATCATCCTAGATAGCTATTACCTCGGTCTCAGTTTAAAAAAGAGCATTCTCTAATGGCAAGGACACGCTCCACTGTGTGTTACCCCCTGCTGTACTTATGGGCTGCGAATTAATCATTTTTGCCAACTGTTTCTCTCGAAGCCCGTCAGTGGCTGAGGCACCAGACAGCCGTCACAATTCCTTCACAGTCCTTGCCCCCCTGACGAGAGAGGCTTCCTCCCCTCAGCGAGAAGGCCAGCTCCTGCCAAGTCTTGTGACTCCCAGGTTGCGGCTCGCAGAGAGGAAAGCCGGTGAAGGAGAACAGCCCCGTCCCCCTCCCCTCGCCTGCCACCCCCTGGCCTTGGTGTCTTCGGCATCCCCTACGGCCATCATAAGTAATCCCAAGGAGAAGTCTCTGAATTCCGGAGCTGTTACTGTGTGTGCTGGCAGGAGGCACCCTTAGCCGCCCAGTGTATTTAGCACAATTCGGCTCGGTACCTATCTCCCTGACATGGCCTGTTTGCCTGGAGGAAGTGTTACTCAGCCTCACCTGCCAAGGCATCACTCACATTCAGCCATTTCAGCTTATAAACCACTGTTTTGACCACAACGGCAGCCCTGCTTGTGTCCCTGATCCCAAGCTGAGGCAGTCCTAACCCAAGCTTGTCATACACAACTGCTGGGCCAGATTAAGAAAATCATAATGTAATAGCAACAGTGACACCCCAAATCACAGTTTATACATAGATACATGAAGTATAAAGCATCATTAAAACAATATGTATGTGAGCAGTGGTTACGTTGGGAAGATTTTATGATTAATGTTGGTATTCTGACCTCTCTCTGACTGACGACAATAAGAGCTTGCTCATGCTTATTGTCCGAAATACACATGTGATAAACCATCTCCGAACAGGAACAACAATACGGCAAACAAGAACACTGACACTTGATGGACTGAATTATTTAAAGTTCTACATTTACAAAATAACTAGGGGTGTCAAAGTTAACGCGTTAACGCGTGCGATTAATTTCAAATGCTTAAAGCCGCTAATTTTTTTTGTCGCAATTACCGCTCTCGCGCTTGTTTGTCAAAGGACTGCTTGAATTTAGATATAGCTTTGCTGATTAAATAAACTTGAACGGTGGAGAAAGCTGCTGAAGGGCTTTTAAATGGACAGTTTTATTACAAAATCCTTACAGATGGGTCTTTGGATAAAAGCAAAGTTATTTGCTGCTACTGTAAGGGTGAATTTGTGTATCACCGAAGTACGTCGAGTCTGAAGTAACATTTACAAGCAAAACACAGAGTTGACGCCGGCAGCAGTAGTGAGAGGGCTAGCAATGCAGGACAGCAGCAGGCTACTCTTTTAGAGTTCGTGCGCAGGAGTCAAATGGACAAGTCAACGAGCAGCAAGCTAACAAACGCAATAGCGAACTTTCTGATACGGATTATTTTGTGTTTCTTTCCATTACAAAAACAGCCTTTTAAATGGAAATTGTTTATTTATGGCCACATTTGAGCACATTCAAAAAGTGCGATTAATCACTATTAACTACAGAAAATCATGCGATTAACGCAATAAATTATTTTAATCGTTTCACAGCCCTAATGATAACATAACGTTGGCTTTTTGTACTGTTTTATTGTCCTCTCACCCTCTTCCTGTTCTGCTTACCTTTCCCACACTGCCAAACATGGGGCTGGTTACCTGCATGGTGTTCTATCACAGTTAATATTGAACACTCGGAATTGTTAATTATTCAAAAATTTGCTCCCATATTTGAAGTCAAGGAGACACAAGGAGAAGTAACATTGGTTTCCCCTGATCCAGTGGTTCTCAACAGGAGACACTGCCAATTTCAACAGACCTTGCATTAACACAGGCTACACTGCGCTCTCCTGCATTTCACAGCTGTGCTCTCCTGGACTCAATTGGTAAATTACATAATCTGGTGGACCATATCAGCATTCAACAGACGAAGATTGGATTTAATTTAAGCATGATGCCAAAACAGCCGCATGGTGCCGTCCAACGTAAAGATACCTGGATGGAGACGTCGCTGTAGGAGCCGCCGACAACCCCAGAGATGGCCACCGGGAAGTCGTCATGGACCGCGTAGGAGCCGTCGGGGCAGATGTACTCGGTCTCGTCCACCTTGGTGAGAGAGGCGCGGACGAACTCCAGCGACTGCTCCAGCGCGTAGGTGTCCTTGGAGCAGGTGTCCAGGATGTGGGCGCCCAGGGTGAGACCCGGCAGCAGCCGCTGGTCCTGGTTGATCTCGTCCAGCGCCAGCAGCATGGCCTCCAGCCGCTGGATGCCACGCTGCTCGTTGATCTTGCCGCAGTCCTCTGCGCCCTCGCCCTTCTCGTGCACTGGGAAGAGGCCCCCGATCACCAGGTCCCCCTCGATGGTGATCTCCCGCTTGGCACCCGCCACATAACTGGACGAGGGCAGAGCCTCTGGTACCAGCAGGACGAACAGAGAGAGCAGGAGGCTGAGCGACCACCAAGGGGACATGCCAGCTCTAAGCCCCAACCGGAACCTCACCGTCGCCATGTCCATGGAAGATTGAGGGCTATTCTTGTCTTGTCGGTGGGAGGAGAGCTTTTCTATATGATTTTAAAGTCTCTGTTTTTTTCCCATTGTCATTAACTCATCTTCTAGTATTGGCCACATCTTTAAAAAAATGCTCTCACAGGACCTGCAGACAAAGGAGACAAGGGCTTTGAGTCTTTGATTGAATACCCTGTGAGATGATGCCATTTCGCTGTGTTTATCGAAAGCAAAGTATTCTGTGTGATAGGCAAAATTAAATTTAGTAAAACTATTCCCCATTTTTTATTCTTCACATCTGACATTCAGCAACAACAGAGGCCAAAGGGAGAAAAAAAACAGAAACATGAAACGGCACAGAGCGTGGCACTCAAAGTGTGTGAGATCAGGCCGATCCTTCTCCATATGTCAGCAGGAAGGCATTAACAGCGGCATGGAATGTCTTCCAGGGGCTCCATTCTTTCATCTCATTTTCTCTCATTTTCTCACAGCAGACGAGAGTTGCCTTTGGCAAACGGCCTCGACATCACATTGTGTGTGTGTGTGTGTGTGTGTGTGTGGGGGGGGGGGGGGTAATTTTTCAAGGTATGTTTAGCAGCCATCTGCTGTTATAGCATGAAGCTTTTAATTAATTATTATCTGCTGTTCACCCCTTTTTTTGTTGTGATATGCACACTTTTTTTTGTGCGGAATGCCAAGGGGTATTTTATTAATAGCGTCTAGCACTGCTTATTGTTAACCAGATTTACTTATTTACCTTTGACTGTCTGACCCATGGTATCCTTCTCACTCTCTCTACCTCTCCCAGAAGGCCATCTAGACAATCCTCAGGTGGATGGGTATTTATGTTCACTTTCATTATAATCTAATCTAACCTGATGTTAAAAATAACCCTTAGAATATTTCTTTTTTATTTTAAAAACAAATCTAAGTACATCCTTCCTTATCCGATAACTGGGCAAGCCGAACAGTTAAGCACTTTAATCAACTAAGTATCGCCCTAACTGCACTAATTTAGCCTTTTCTCCCAGTATTGAATTAGAAGCTTTTTAAAGAGAGATGGAAAACTTCCTTAATGGGGGTCCTCCAGAATCACCCTCCTAGGTTCTTTGTGTACACCTATTGCACAGTGACAGCTTGTTGTGAGTTCTTAGTTTTGCCTTCAGCGTCATCAATAGGGTACAAAGTTAGGCCTACGTAGCTTAATTCATAACTGGGTCAAGAGATTGCACTGGGGATCACCTGTGAATTGTTAATACAAGCTGATACAAACATTGCTTCGACTTTAGTGTTAGACATTTAGTGTGAATGCACATAGCATCGTTGGCCTCTGTACTGTACGACGTAGTTAAGTCATAAATATATATATATATTTATGTTTGTGTGTGTGTGTTGACCCTCTCGTGTCTGACTGTGTGTAGAGTTTTACAATCACAACCGCCAAAAGTTGTCCACGAATTCCTGCATTGCAACGAACACAAAAGGGTATAATTTGGGTGTAAGTTGACGGGGATTCCAGCCCAGAGTTCCTGTCACTCAGCAGGAGCAAGCGAGAGGAGAGAGCTAATGAAGGAGACAAGTAAAGTGATTGCGTCATTCTGGCAAATACCGAAACCAGGCCGGTGTTGGTCATTTGGGGGAGACTGAGACCAGATGGCAGAGGCCTGTGTGTCTCTCACTTGGCACAAAAACCCTTTCTAACGCATCTACTTGTTGTAACAGAGTTATTCATCTAATCTTTATTACATTTATTTATTCATTAAAGTGAGCATGAATATATGCAGTGGATGAACATTGCTTCTCTTGCTTAGTTTTTGATATTAAGATATTTATCCCAGTTGTGGGAAAAGACTTGGTTTTCACTGCCCAGTTCTACTTATATCACGTGGCACCTTTTATGAATTTCATAATTTTTTCAGTGAGGATGGTTTCATGACATACGGTAGTAGAGATAGAATCCCAGGAGAGATAAGCAGTGTAAGCAGTGTAATAAGCAGAGCGGCGTATGCTGTTTTTCTGTGCTGGATGACTTAGCAGTGCCCGATGTATAGGTGGCCAAGGTCTCATTATGTTATGTGGACAGATTTGTCCTCTCTCTTTGGAGCAGATGGACTCAGCTTGAGGTTTCCATTTCTGGATGCCGTGTGAGGGCAGGAGCCGAGACAGGGGCATGGGGCCACACAGGACAGGCTGACGGACGCGAAAAAACATGGCCTGGGGCAAAAGCGGCGTTCACGGAACACTCAGGTGCACTCACTCACGACTCTCCTGGGGCATTTGAAACCAGAAGGTACATCAATTATTGTATGAAAATATTTAAAGATTAATGTTTGCTCAGTAAGGATCCAGTGCATGGTGCTAAACACAGCGCTTACAGCCAGGCACAAGTGGGAAATGAAATGTCCCTCTACTTGTAGTTGTAGTTTAATTTAAAGATTGGGGTTATGTCATTGATCCTGTGCACATCCCTTCCCCTTCACTGTCTCTCTGTTCACCAGGTGTCCCGTCTTAATGCGAGCATCCAGAGGTGTCCAGGGAGGCATTACAATTACAGAGGGCCCAACAAAATGACTGGTCTCCACAGAACAGGCTCACAGCTGTATAGATTCCGGGAGGACAGCTGTGCAAATTTTATTTTACTGAAAACGGTAACGTTAAACATGAGAAAGTCTGATTGGACACAAAATCCTGGGCGGTTCAGAGGCTGGGTGAGATTAGGGGAGACGGTGGAAGGAAGGGTTTTTACTGAAAAGAGATGTCATGTTCTGGCAATGCAGTTAGAGAGGTACTTCTGGTAGCACTGGTGATTTGGATGATTAGGATTTCAAATTGCAGACAGCACCTCAGGTTAAACAGTCTGAGGGTCCATTTGTGTGGCACGTTTTACACACGTTTTAAAACTTTTATTTCTTTATGATAGCTGGTGATGAGGATGCTTAAATGCTAAGTTCAGACTTAATCGTATCACTACACCTTTCACGAGGAAATTGGAGTTGGTATACCCTCACAGTGATGAACACGGGAACTACTAGTTTGCTAATGTTGGTGCCAAAGATCTTTGAAGCTGACAGACATTGAGTCCGGCTGTTTGTAAAGGCTCAATGAATGCTTGATTGGTTTGAAGAGTGCACTGTTTAAGCCTTCAGTTCAATGTATAGAATGGGAATGGCAATGCTTAAAATTCATACATCTGAGCGTGCTTCAGGATCAATCAGAGCAGAAAAGGCATTGATTTTCCTGTCCCCAGCTGTGTAGACAATAAATAGAATTTTGAAGTGAATCACGTGGTTCTGTAGTAGCAAACCCCCCTGTCTAACCAGCCCGATTTTAAAAAATGATGGCTGGCAGGCGATTCTTTTTATTATTATTTTTAAGCCCAAATTTATGATGTCCCCATCGCTTCCTACAAATGAAGCGCCTTCTGCGATGCCTGGCTCCCACCAATGACCCCTCTCAAAGTGGAATGGATAAACCCTAGGTCTCCTTTTGCACAGCAGAATCCAGGACTGAAGAACATTGGCCAGCGAGTGGTATAACAGTCAAAGCACTGAAGTGTCCTGAATCGCTTCAGCAAAATGGTATAAAAAATGTGAAATTTGTTTCTCTGCAAGGGCCACTAATATAGTCGTTCAGTCAGTTATTTTATATAGATATTTCTTCTGGCAGGAAACTCACAGACCTTCTAGGAGGTTTCTAGAAGAATTCTAGAATAATTCTGGTTGGGATTTAGGAATTGTTGTTTTCTCAGGACATATGTTAAGAATACCAGCACAAACACCACAATTTCTCACAATAAAAAAAAAAAAAGTTTTAACAATATCCTTGCAGGATACATAAACAGGAATGTGGTGAGAATCGGGACTGAAGCTCGAAACAGCACTGCGCCATAAATTCATAAAACAAAGGGCTCCTCTCACATGGACCTCGTTTTTATTAGGTCAGTCCAGAACTCCATCTTAGACAATACTGTCGCATGCATCTTAAACAAATTCGTGCAACACCCGGAGCATGGTTTTACTCCAACTAACATTGCTCATGAATCGTTCTTCTAGGCAACCCTCCGCTTTCAGATGAGTGTATTGGGTGTCTCTAATGGAATAAAAAAAACCTTCCTAGGTCCCCCCCCCCCAGGTTTTCCTCCTTAGCGCTCCTTCTGTAAGAGAAGGTTCTTGTCACAGTAAACCCCAACCCCACATCCTCCCCCATTCACTAATTATACTTACAACTCAATTTCCTCATTAAATATTTATCCCTGCTCCTTCCTTGCATCTTTGAAAGAGCTTCAGAGTTCAATGGCTGAGATGAAAATGTGCGTCAGTCCACAATTTACCGATCTCTCCACAGAGTTAGCCTGTATGGCTAGGAGGCAAGAAGGAAGTCATCTTGTTTTTTGTTTTTTTTAAAGAACTGCAACATCTCAAATCCCACATGGAGTCTGAAACAAAGTATCTAAACAATTCTGCAAAAATGTGTCAAAGAATTTTGCAGCCTGAAGATACACAAGTTGAACTTCTTGGACTGAATGCGCAAAGCCAGCACAGCACATCTCCATGTCAACACCATCCACACTTTTTAATCTTAAAAAATGATCTAATATTGGAAGGGAAAACAAACATAACAAAACCAGAAACCAGAACAGTGAAAAGAAAATAACTCTTTTTAGGGGGAAACCACTTAAATACACAGTCTTATACAATGAACTACAAACAAAGACTTTACCGTCAATCAGCCACTACTAGCCACTGACTTTGCAGACTATTGCTAAGCCTCCTCCTCAGCCACTCTTTATCAGTCTTTCATTGTTGGCACCTGAGTTTGGTTACCATCAGCGTAACCACACTCAGGTGCATAACGAGGTAACTTCAGCCCCCCCTCCCAAGGCTTGAGGGTGTGTCTCCGGCTGCATGCCTCAAGAACCATTAATCTTCAGGAGTTGATTTGTCTGATAATAAATTCAGATTTTTGCAATGATATGTTAGTATTCTCTTTTTTATGTGCATCTCATGCCCCTTTAAATTAAGTTTTTTAAAATGTCTGCATGGGATGTGAAGTAGCTAATCAAGCTTTTGTTAAAATGATAAGTGGATTTTAGTTTTCAGAAAATGTACAAATCAGGCCGTTGTCAATCATGCTCATGCTCAATGGAACATTGTGTGGTCTATTTAAAAGAATCTTCCACTAATAATTAGCAACTATTTAAAACAAAAAAGCCACAAAAAGCCCTCGGTTTTACAAGACCTTGGTGGTATTCCTTGGTGGAATGATATTTTAACTACATAGTTGTAGTGAATCAAAAGTGAAATACCTGATGGTTCTCATCGAGTCTACTTAAACTTATTGTACAGGCTAAGTTTCATTACTCTTATGACACAGGTCGAGCCTAGTTAAACTTATTGTACAGGCTAAGTTTCATTTCTCTTTTGAAACAGGTCGAGCTTAGTTAAACGTATGGTACAGGCTAAGTTTCATTACACTTATGGCAAAGGCTGAGTCTAGTCAAACTGATAGACTTGAAGATCAAACCCCCATAAATTGCTTTTTTGTGTTTGCGTGGCCCCTGATTTTCCAAACAAGATTTTAAACAAGGCTTTATTAGATCCGGTCTTTCAGCAGAGCCCAAGGATGTCCACGGAGGCAATTTGTCAGCGGCTATGGTTACTTAGCCAGTTGGCCAGTCTGAAGCAGCCAGGCATGAGTGTGAGGTAAGGAGAGTGAAGAAGCTGGTCGACGTGTATGGAAGCACTGGTGTGAAAGTGTTACATGGAGTGCAAGTTCCTCTCAGGCAGAGTAGAGGCGACAGTGTGAAAAAGCAAGCGTGTAACCTGAGACTTAGCAGGCCCAGGGGAAATGACCAGAGTTCCCAGATTCCCTGAGAACGTCCGACGTGCCAGCTTTGTCAATCTGATTGGGAGTTAGTGCTCCCATTCACGAAAATACTTTGTATTGACACGGTTTTATTAATTTATTAATTTTGAAGTCTGCATTTATTTTTTGCATTTCTACCCCAATTCAGAATCGCCAGTCAATAGCATGTTGAACCTTGGTTCCTTGCTATCAGCTGACAGTGGAAAACAGCATGGATCCAGAGGAGGAGAAGAGTCTCTCAGGAACACCAGCTCTCTGCTCTGTCTCCATGCACTCCAGCAGGATGTGACACTTCAGTGTGAAAGTTGGGCCAAGGTGAAGTGGCAGCAAAACACTCCGACTCCTCGTTAGATGCCAGGCACTCAATACGGTGAGTGGAAACAACTTGCCTGAACTGCTTTGCCTCGGATCGTGGTCTTAAGGAGTGTCTAAAATGGTTTAAGACGTCAGGTTAGAGACCTGGCTTTCAAACACAGGTGCAATTTCTGTGGTTTTAATCAGAAAGGGAAGACAATGCATTAGTATTATCCATGATTTTAAAACTTGTTGAGAGTAGATTTTAATAAAAAGGTGTCTTTTGGTAAATGTGCGCCTACAGAATCGTTCTGTAGGTAACAAAGAAGAAATATGTGGTTTCCAATTTTTTAACTGGAACACAATGTGTGTTTAACACAATGCTATGTCATCTACATTAGTCTTCACAATTGATTTTAGCTGAGTATAGCAGAGAGTATGAAAGGTTTCAATGTAAATCAACAGTTTTCAAATTCAATAGTTTTTTTTTTCATACACAGCAACTTAGAAGCTTCTAAATCTACAGGTTGTTGAGACTAAAACAGCTTTAAACTTGACAGGTGGATCATTAAGTCGTCTAGCTTTCTCTGCCCCCCTTGTGGTCTATACTCCCTCTCCTCCACATCACCATCTTGTAATTGATTCAGTACATTGAGAACTAAATTCCCCTCGTTATTTATTTTCCTGGCAATTCTCACACTTCTTCGTTTTATCCATACATGCTGATATTTTATTTTTTACTGGATAAACTGGGGTGAAGTGTGTTGCTCAAGGGTGACAGGGTGCAATTTTCTTCAGCTGCACAGCCCCGCCCTCAGATACTATCTCCGGTGGACTGATTGTTATAGTTTTCTGCGATGCCATCTGGTTCTTCCTTCCACGCGCAACCGACAACGGTTATTCAGTCCAAGCTCGACAACCGCACATGCAGTTGTCCGCGTGGCCGCACCTGTCAGATCCCTTCCTACCAAAAAAAAAAACAACACCTCTCATTTAATTAATGCGTACAGATGTTTCGAGAATCGAAGGTATTCCAGTTCCACTGGCAAATCCGTCATTGTTGCCATGTTACAAATAATCTGATTAACATTATGATCGCGATTTTCACATCTGATAAATCCCTGCCGTTTATAAAGCATTTCTGACATATTCGCAGCTATACCTGTATTTGCTGACTTCTGAGTGCCAGGAGTATAATCTGTATTTACTTGTCAGTTACATAATTTAAATCAAGTATAACCGAAAAGCATATTTTACAAAGCCTGTAATGTTTATAGCGTTTAATTGTTATTTTGGTAGCATAATGTTCGAAGGCACGTTCTTCATATATCGATCTGCTCGACCTGTTTTTGGTGGAAATCCTGACTTCATAACATCAAGATCCACGTTTTAGCAGTACAAATATTGCACATGTTACAGCTTTAGAAATTGGCGCATTTCTTTGCAGAAGTAATACTGATGCCCATGACAGACGTAAAAGATTCAGAAAGGTGTAGGCCTATATTTTCAGTTGAGGGACGTGGCTGAGACGGAATTGTAAGTGACCAACACCAAATAAACAATTTGTTAATTTAACTGCATTGATTGCAAGTCCATTACAGTCAAATGACTGAAACACATTAGTACGGAAAATATCAATTCTGAGCTCTTTACGGCGGTGGATCGTTCTCATCTGGTCACAATAATCAATGAATCATACGCGCGCCTAAAATGAAAAGCCAACGATGAACAGGAATTCTGCAGGAATGCTTTAGTGTATTGCCTCTGCCTTTGTCTTACATGTGAACTCAGACAAGAACAGCGCTGGAATCACGTTTTATTGCACACAGAAACGCATGTGGTCCCGAGCCAGCCGCATAAGTTAAACCGTCTGATGGAACAGTACCTTTTCGTCGTCGCAGTATCCCTGTTCAATAAGCGGGGACATGCAGTGAATTATCGGGACACCTTCCCTGTGTGGAGGCGAGGAGGACCGCTAAGTAGGTGTATACATTGAAAACAGGAGTGTGGTCGATTCATGTTGTACTTATTTAACTTTGTCAATCTATTTGAAGAATTGCTTCGGTCAACCACAATTATAGGTAATGCGATCTGTGGCGGGTTGTCTCACTCGTCGCTGAATTCAGTTTTAATTGAGTTTCTTTTAACTTAAAACCAGTATCAGATCATTAAAAAATATATATCGAATGCAAAGAATAATGTAGGCTAAGCATTAATAACTCGATCGTTTTTAGAAGTTATACACTGGGGGCTGTTCAATTGCTTATCACTAAATATGTCAATGGTTACGAAGATTATTGACGTTTATAGTATAAAAATCATTTTGGCTGGATACAGAAGGAGGGTATGATATCCATGCTTGCGTTTGCGAGTTTGCTAGTTTAAAATCCACCAAAATATTTCGTTACCGTTTCCAGATCATTTATCCGTTGGCATACTACCACAGTTTGGCCACGAATAATGCTTAGTGGTATTGCAGAATTGCGTACAACTTCAGAAAATACTGTGTAGAAGCAACATTTTAATTGGTCGGGGTTGGTGTCCATTGCATAAAGAAAATAACTCGCACAACCGTGAAAACATTTACATTCGTTTTTGTTTGTGCTACAAACTCTTGTTCAGACCATAATATTTTAACTTTTTTGTTTCGTTTGTGTCACATTGAGTTTAGCTCGGTGTTTTGTCAACATTTTCTGAATGCAATTATTTATTTTTTCGCCAAGACACGTGGGGCCATATGTTTTTTTTTCATGACCGGTGGGTCAAATTAGTAAAACATGAAGACATCCTTACCTGTTTAATCTGAAGATGCTTTAGTCGTTGAAATCCACCTATTCCAAGTTCAAGTAGACCTTTCCGACAAAATGATCGAGCTGTCTGCTTTTTCGAACTTACATGTGGTTTCTAGGAGGGAGCTGTCGAAAAAATCTACAGGGAATAACTTTTCCTATAATAATCTTTGAATTAATTTGCACCTTCGGAGTGCGACAGCCACTGCTTCAGTTTGCATCTGTCCATGGTCCTGAAAATCACTTGACTGTTAATTGGAAAATTCAAATACAACACATTCGTCGCAAAAGTCTACGCATAATCTTCATGATCGTTCAGGAGATCATAATACGGTGAGCTCTTCGTATTTTTGAAACTTGCACAACGCTTTGCCAAGTGTAACCTGTCTGCTCAAGAGATTGTTTTTGTTTAGTTTTTTTGTTTGTTGCTGTGAGCGTTTTCAGAAGGTCTCTTCTCTTGTCCGCATGGTTTAATGGATAAGTTTTGAAATAGACGCACGTACTCCAGACGTGTGATTGCTCATTGTGACAGTGAACCAAACCTTGCAAACTGTGATCGTTCGCGCATCTTACGGTTTTGCGATTGCGCAGAATTTACGCACTCACTCACTCACACACACACACACACACACACACACACACACACACACACAC
>JAOVYW010041406.1:0-26328 GCA_025775045.1 Hiodon tergisus | reverse complement strand
GAATTGTGTCAAACATGATAGATGCATGCCGATTTCGATGTCACACACACACACACACACACACACACACACACACACACACAAAACACAAGGGTGCACAAGAAAGTTTAACGGTAAAGCTCATATATTGGTTGTTGGTTCGGTTGACGATGCCCTTGTCCCAGATCTCTGCCAACTGTGTGATTAGGGGTTAGGAACACAGCCGCAAGTGAAAATCCACAAGCCGGGAGTCCTTAGCAGCTCTGGCCTGGTCCATCAAGGTCTACATGGAGCAAAAGACACAGTAGGTTACCTTTTTAAGAACAAAATAAAGACAGGCTGTTTACCTACTGCATTTCTAGAGTCCATAAAGATTGATATAGTGTGTGACTTTGTGTTTGAAGAAACGACTGTTTTGACTCATGTAAATTTAAATACTTAGACGTAAGCCTTTCAAGTGCACAGTTGGCAAAGGTCAGAAGCTCAGTACAAACTCTCGCTGTGCACACTAATCACATTTATGAACTTTTGTAATTTATCACGTCCTGTTGACCAAGCGAGCAGTATAATTGAACTGCTCTCAGCTGTTCTGCAGACTAGAGGCAGCAGGAGATTTGTGACCTTGTTATGAATGCTCAGTTTGAGGGTGTATGGTGTAAAGGGTGGCCCAAAAACAGTTCCCAGTTAATAGGAAGAAATGAAGCCGTACGTCCATCAGCTCCTGGTCATCCTTGGCGTGCAGATGGCGGAGGAGGTACCAGCGAGCCACTGACGTCACCGTCTCAGGTTGCCCTGTACCCGGCGTGTAAACGATCCTCTCCAACAGACGCCGAGTTTCCCTGTGGAGAACACACACGCACACACAATGTTGAAGCTATTCAGTGCCCACTAGACATTAAAGGCTTTTTGCACACGTAATTAGAAGAATGGATTACAGATACATTTTATAATAAAGTGAACAGTGTTTGGTACAGCATGCTCATTAAGGGAAAAAGATCACAGTGATGCCAACTGCTGCTGGGCCAATTTGGCAGGGCACTGAAACCCTTAAACCACAGGCCCCAAAGCTTGCTGGGACATTCACCTGGAACCCATTTTGAGGGAGAACTGCAGTAGTGCCTGGATGAGCAAGGCCACGGGACTGGGGCCCAACTTCAGGGCCTCTGTGGTGGCCTCCAGGACCAGGTCCTTCCACTCGGTACCCGGCACGCCTGCCTGTAACAAGGGTCAGGTCGACGCTCGTAAAATGCCTGATACCATATATAGGAAAGATTTCAGGGAGTGTCTGATTAAAGAGTGAAAATACAGAAAAACTAAAATCCTGTAATAACAAGGATTTGTTATTATAATATAATAACATTGGATTAAATGCATTGGATGAAAAACTGTAAAATCTGCTAGAACGAGTCATTAAATTGGGGCACGCTAGCTACTGACAGTGTTCAATTATCACAAAGCGCACAAGATTACTACAGTAAAGTAGATGAGATGGAGCCATCTGGACATTTCAATAATGGAATGGCCAGCAAGAAATTATCACTCCTTAATCCTACTATGATCATAATTGACTTGCAGAGTAACAGTTGCATGAAATTTCTACACAGAAAAAAAGTTGGCAGCCGTAAATATCAAACCAATGGCTGCAATTATTTTCGGTTGTGTCGCCTCCAGACAGGAAAAACTGGAAATCTGCTGCTCTTTGTAACCAGACATAAAAACAAATATTGGGCAATAGCTATTCAGTACACTTGTTTGTCTGGCCTTTTTTCCTCCAAAAGGTTTTCAACCACTTAAAGCTTCCGTGTGTCTGTTCCCTCCACATGTCATTCATACAAGAGTGCCGGTACTATCCCCTGAACCTATGCATAGAGTGTGCCAGGACTCCCACATCTATCCCTTGAACATGAGCATAGTGTGCCAGTACTCCCAGAACTATCCCCTGAACATGTGCATAGAGTGTGCCAGTACTCCCAGAACTATCCCCTGAACATGTGCATAGTGTGCGCTAGTACTCCCAGAACTATCCCCCATACTGGTGTATTCCTCTACGGAATGTGCCAGTACATGTCTCTTCTTCATTGCCAGTGTCTGGGTGACTCACCATACAGGGGGCCAATGCCAGCAGCGCCAGTCGCAGCAGACTGGCCACTTTCCCGTTGAAGTCCCCCAGCTGGGAAGCCATCTGGAGGCTCTGTCTGTAGGCCATCACTGCCTGAACCAGCAGGCCCTGTGTGCGATACACCTCTGCCAGCCACTGGGAAGGGAAGACAGAAAGACAGACATTTTTAATAGCAATGTACAAATAGTCTCTGGGCTCAGTCAGCACTCGTCTTTACTCACTGAGCCACTCGAGAGATGAGGAGGTTTAACTGCAGCCTATAAATAGTGAGGGAGCTCAGTCTGTAGCATTCAAATAATCACATGGCTGTCTGTAGCGTACAAATAGCCAAAGGGCTCAGTCTGCACCTGGGCAAGTGTCTTTACCCACTGAGCCACTCGGTAGGTGAGAGGAGGTTTAACTGCAGTGTACAAACAGTCACAGGCTCAATCTGCACTCAGCATTTTTAACTACTGGAATTTCAACAAGGACTTAAATGGATTTTATTGGGATTTGGTTTAATAAATGTTGTACCTTAAAAGTGTTAGGTACATTGTGTAAAACAAATGGTAAAAATCCCAATAAAATCTAATTGAATTCCAAGTTAACACTACAAAATGTGGAAACGCCCAAGGGGGGTGAATACTTCTGTAGTCTGCACTCGGGTTAGCGTCTTTACATACTGAGCCACTAGGCGGGGTATGAGGTGGTTTAATTTACAGGGCACAGTCTATAGCGTACAAATAGTCACGGGACTCAGGCTATAGTCAGGAGACTGTCTGTACCTGCTGAGCAACTCTATGGGTAAGAGAAGGTTTAACAAATTTTTAAGAAAAAAAATACATAGAGTTTAAATTATGCATGCAAAGAGAAGAAGGCTTAAACATGGTGTTTATACCAAACCCAGCTTTTAAGGTATGAATCTTCCAAGGTGCGAACAGATGCACCAGCTAAATGGTGCGAGGAATCAAATTTAAAACTTTGACTTATCACAAAGAAAATGGGTTCAGTTTTCCCGTTGACGATCTGAACCGTAATAAGTCAAGTTTAACTCGATACAGCAGACGGGCAAAGCTTTTGCATAGCTAGCAATGGCCGCCTATAATTTGAGTTCCCAAGAATGACATTTCTTTACATTACGTGTAGTTCTTCAGTAGGCACTGTGGTCCAGAGGGACCTACATAGCTTACCATTCTTAACACTTTATCCATTAACGCAGCTGACGACTAAAGCAACTCTTTGAAGAATTAAACAAGCGACCTTCAGGCTACGAGGCTACAGCTGCAGGGGTAAACACTACAGTTGGGTGCCAGCACGGGACTCACATGCCAAGCAGATACGGACGAGTGATTGGCTAACACAGCAGCGTTGAGCTGGTCCAGGACAGGGCCCGGCAGGGCAGCAGCAGACAGCAGAAGGCCCTCGCAGTGGACCTGCCGCAGCAGGAGGAAGACCGCAGGCTGCTCCGGGGAGAACCCCAGAACCTGGGGGAGAGAAGGGGGGGGGTTACAGAGAGACAAAGGCCAAATCTAGAGTTCTCATGCTCTTGAAAACATTTTCATTTAGTTTAATTTGATCGAAAATAAATGGTGCCTGCATTTAAATTATGATTATTACTTGGAAAGGTTTCCATTTCCATTAATATAAAATATTAATATTACATTAAAAAAATGTATGACAGCTAAGCTGCAGCTCTACTTCTGAGATTTGACATGGGGAACATACTGGGACTCGAGTTATACCTGGGTGCAGAGGGCTTCAGCCTTGGCGTGCTGGCCTGCCTGCTTATGCCCAGACACGGCCTGCTGTAACACCCAGCTCTCTAGGGCCAGGGCCAGGGGCCTCTCCCGCTCCTCCTCCACCTTCACTGAGGACACAGAACAAGGGGGAAAGACAGATTTCTCTTCTCTTCTGCCAGGTCACTGCTTCAGTCATCAACTGTTCACTTCGCTCAGCTCAAATCTGATCGTGTACCGCTAAACGGCTGAAATCGCGGCTCTCTGCTGCCGGTGGAAAGTTCTGTGGTCCACAATCCCCTTATTCTCCAGCCGAAGCACCCTCCTATGCACTTTCCAATCAGTGCCCAGTCTTGGACATACACCGGATTCACTACAGGTTGATGACTGTTTTACACTGTGCTTCTATATACTAGATTGTATATACTGGCAATGAACATCTAGAGAATACAGTTTAGAAGCCCTTCTTCACAGGCATGGATTGACTTTGCTGATTGGCACCCAGCACTGACCTTTCTCTGACACCAGGGTCATGAGCAGCCCTTCAAGGCCCAGCCGTCGCGGTGCAGAGCCAGACAGCAGGCAGGCCGTGTTCTCTGTGTGACAGGCAGCCATCAGCGTGGCCCAGCCCGCCGGGTCATCTGAGAAAAGAAAGGCAGTGAGAGGAGAGTGAGGCATCGGCAGTGTCTGCGAGGCGCTATTCGTGGCTCATGCAGAGCACCAGTCATACCAGGGCAAAGTAGCACAGCCTTCTCTATAGTTTTCAAGGCGTTTCTCCTCGGGTCCTCCATAGAGTGCCTGCCAGATGCCAGCTGATTAGCTCCACTGTATAACAGCGCCATCTACATAAAGAGAAGAGCGTTTTCGGTAAAAAAAATGGAAAGAACTGGTTTGTTTGCAGCAATACCAAGGATGATTTACGAGCAGAGGGATAAATTAGCCACCAATAATACAAGACAACCAAAAACAGATGTGGTATGTGTGGCAGGCCAAGCTGTGCTTAAGATGTGGTTTGTCAAAACGCCACTGAGCCAGAACCATTACTGAATAATCACAGCAGCTACTGTACAGGTTATACGGGGGACATTAAGAGAGGTGCAGGAAAGCAGATCACCATTTATCTCCCTTACCTATTCTCTCAGAACTACAATCCAAGCACTTTTATGTGTTGCCTAGATACTTTGATAGTGTAGGCTTTTCATTTCTGTCAGACATATGAATTTAACGCACACTTGTGTATTTAGCCTGTGGTCAGACTTGAAGCTGATTGTTCAAGTGGCCACACTGGACGAATGCATTAAACACAGCTTGCAGGAACTGCTATTTTCAGGAGAAGCTTAACATGGCTTTAGGAGAAAATGGTCCTGATTTGGTCTTCCACAATAGAAGGAAACCCATGTGCACCACCCAAAAGGAAACGAGGATGGCCTGGAGATTTCACATCACATTTTTAAACAGTTGGTCACGGCATTAATTTGTAGAGTATAGAGCCTTTTTATGAGAATAGGGTTACTTTGTCGCCTTTTTCCAATTGTATCCTGGAGGGTAAAAAAAATGAGTTGGAGGGATTAAGTCTATACCTTTCCTTGAGTCATGCTGGACTGACACGCTACACTCCCTGCGACAGCACCACCCTGCAAACACACACAGAATAAAAACCGTAGTGTTTATGGCAGCAGTATTCGTGTACAAACACAAAAACACATTTGTACGCTTTCACAGAAAATTTAAATGCACATTAGAAGATTTGCCATTAAAATGTGTAGGGCATAAAAAAATTTTTTAAAACCCCCCAAAAAACCATAGTTTTTACGCCTTTTCAGTTAATAATTTTAACATTAATAATGCTTTTTTAAATAATTAAACTTCAGGGGCTCTTTCACAGTTTTGACTCAAATGAAATATACTTACATTTGCCTTTCTGGGATAATACAGAGGTATCAGCCGAGAAAGAAGAGCCCATAGAGAAGCATTTCCAGGGTGACTATGGTGAAAAAAACATAAATTTAACATGAGAGCATCTGAAAACAAAACTGCATTTGTAACAAGGCAGGGGACTGCAGTGCACGCTGGGATACCTGTGCACAGCCCGGGCAGCCTCCCGCTGCACGCCGCTGTAATTCCCCTGCAAGGCCAGCAGGGCGCAGGTGAGCAGGCAGCGCTCCTCCACCGCCTCCCCAGACACAGGCTGCCTCAGCAGCTCAGCGAGAGCGGCGCTGGCCAGCGTGCCATCCCCATGAACCAGGCCTAGGGCGCATAGGGACAGGAGGCTCTCTGGCACGGGCTCCTTCAGCACGGAGCTGTGATTGCAGAGCGCCGCAAGAAGAGCAGTCTTACTATCTCACATGCCTTACAATCACCGGGAATCAGCTATGGTCAATTAGAACATTATTCCCTTCAGTTCCTCTGGGCATCACAGCGAAAGCATAATATGAAAAACTATTTCAGTACAAGCAATTCTTCTATAATTCAGTGAACCATAGAATACAGACAGTTCCATAATCAATTACTTGTGGTTGTTTGAATAAGCATATATGGAGGGGGAAATGAAGTTACAAGGGCTCCAGCTTATGTACGCACCACTTAAACAGCAGAGTCTTGGCCTTGTCCATGCAGTCCAGCCTGTGCTGCAGCAGCGCTAGTGCGGTCAGGATGTAGGCCTTCTCCTTCTCACTGGAGGCCACTGCCAGAGCTCTTTCATAGGCTGTGACAAAGTGGGGACATCAAGGGATACAGCGACCTGAATTTCCATGACCCCACACTGGCACAAACAGCATTATCTACACACTGACGCGCATACGCACAGCTTGGGACACTGACCACCCACACTCTCCTGCAGGAGTCCAGCCCTGAAGTAGGCCAACGCCAGCCCTGTGATGTCATGGAGCTCCTCCTGTGGCGTGGAGGAGTAAACTTGCACTGCCTGCTCCCACTGACCCATGTTGCTATGGGGAACAAGGTAAGATTTTAAACATAACAGGTATGTTGAGTTCAAAGTCCTTGTTGTTCCCAATACAAATGTTACCCTACTGTAATCCATAAATGTTTTTTTGCTAAGGGAACTACATTGACTTAAATATTATGACAAGTATAAGTACTTCAATTTCAATAAACTTTTTATGTGCTTTTCTGCACTAGGCCCATCGCTCAGTAAAGTACAGTATTCAGAGTTCTCAAAGAGCATTGTAGGTAAACAATTCATCCCAAGCCCTCCACAAACAATTAAAACACATTACCAGAGGGCACGGCCGAAGTTCCTAAGGGCAAAGCTCAGTTCCTCCGGTTGCGACCGGGATCGTAACAACTCCACAGCTCTATAAAGGGAATGTGACTTTTTTTTTAAAGCCGGTCGAACGACAAGGCACACAAAAATTTAAAATTTAAACAAAATTACCAGACAGATTCACTCACTAAAGTTAAAGGATTGTAACTCTAAAAGAGAAGCAGAATTAGGGATGAACACGGTTTTCACCTTTGGTAGGCCTGAGTGGCCTGCTTTTTCAGCCTTAGGTGCTCATTCAGATAGCCCAGCATAATGAAGGCATCTGAATCCATCTGGATTCTCTCTGTAAGGAAGAAAACGGACACAGAAGAATCAATTTAAATAAGAGGAAAAACACATTAACTTTACTTAAAATGTTTTTCAAGTTCAGTCTTTTCTGCTTATTTAAAACACATTCTATGAATTACTGAAATCTGATGTCGAACTACCACTGATTAGAACTGAAACAAAGTTTTTTTCTAATTAAAGGAAATATTTTAAATTAATTTAGCTGTTCTTCCATTTTCTAACTGGGGGATTATTACTTCATATAAACACAGATTATCGACTACAGTCTCCTAAATGTATTTTGTCAAATTCCTCTCTAAGGCTATTGATGGTCCATGAGGAGTTTCACGTTCTAAAAATGTATATTAATATTCTATATTAAACCCAAACCCTAGCCCTACCCCAAGCAACTAATGGCCAAGTCCATAAGGGATTTAACCTGCTCACACTATAAAAATGATGAATATTTTACATTAAACTACATTCACTGTTAGAGCTCAATACCTGTGTACTTGCACAAGGCCACCTGCGCTGCAGAGACAGCGTTCATCTGGACGATGTTGTAGCGGTAAAGCTCAGAATCCCTGTTGCTTTTGTCCAGCAGCGTGGAGCACACCCAGTATGCGTAGCCCTTCACGCCTTCAGTCTGAGACGCATAGAGAACACAGCAATGCGTGAAAAGCTCAGGACCGAAAGGCAGGACGTTAGCGGCAAGCTCGGAGGCCCTCCCACTCACATGGGTGTTCAGCTCTGTGGTGTGTCTGAAGAGGTCCATGGTGTCGTAGCTCCCCACACTTTCAGCAATAAGGGCCTACAGAAACCGAGAGAGCAGGCTAATGAGCATTTGGTTTACCATTATGGTTCAAGGTACATTTCTTTTTGGTTATGGAAAAAATATATGGTTATAACAACGGTTTAAAATACCGTTAAATTTGAATTAAATGTTCTATAACAATTGAAAGCCCTTGTATTTAAGAAGTGGGTTGATGAAATTACATCTTTGTGACATATGTGATTAATTATAATTATAATTAATGTTAAACAGACATTAGCCATATATTTTAGGTTCCTCCTGTTCACAAGGTCGCAACGCAATTTTGTCTAAGCAAAAGATCATCTGAAATCAAACAATCGGGAATAGCCAAGCCAAACGGAGCGTAGTAGAACATCCCTCAGAATAACGGGCCGTGGTTTTGGCTTAACAGTGGAAAACTCAGGAACATTACTGCTACAGAGAGTTAATCTGTTCAGTAAGTCAGCAACGATACCACATAAAAATACAAACATTAACAAAGCTGAAGAATTAGCTGTGGTATAAAGTTTTCACCGTACCTGCCCAATCCAACAATTGACATACAATGGCTCCAGCGACTGGGCTATTTTGAAGGCCTCATGTGCCAGCTGTGTAATAAAGGAAAAATTATCACATGACCAACAGAGTTAAGTATTCAGCTGCACCCTGGATGCATACTCCACCTCTTTAAGTCCTCTTTCCTTCAACCTCTTCCAGCACTTTGGCATGCAACAACAAACTTCAGCCAACAGCATAGTTAAGCTTGTGTTTCGACAACTATACTTATTTACAACCATGAAATTGAATACACAACACAAAGTGAATAAATTAACTTAAGCGAAGCATTAATGATAAGCATTTGCATGTGTCAAACTGTGTTAAAGAATGCCAGCCGATGACATACAAATCCACATTCTACATTAAATGCTTTTGGATTCAATCACGGATGATATGAACTTCATTTTTTATTGTGGCACAATGTTGTGACAATGCCTGGCAAATTAAGTAATCCATTTTTAGATACACTAAATGGCCAAAAGGACACCCCTTCAAATTAGTGGATTCGGCCATTTCAGCCACGCCCATTGCTGGCAGGAGTATACAGCTATGTACACAGCTATGCAATCTCCATAGAGTTGCCAACTGCAAGCCAGGCCTAATCGCCCAACATCAGTGCCTGACCTCACTAATGCTCTTGTGGCTCAATGGAAGCAATTCCCTGCATGTTCCAACATCTAGTGGAAAGCCTTCCCAGAAGAGTGAAATTTATAGCGGCAAAGGGCAGACCAACTCCATATTATTGCCAATGTTTTTAGAATGAGGTGTTTGATGAGAGCTGGGTGTAGTGTATACATACATGCACACACACACACATGCATAACATTAATTATGGTAAAATTATGAAAGGCTGTAAATAAGTTAAATATTTGGCACATACCTCGATATTCTCCTTTTTTAGATACAAAGCTCCAAGGTTGGTCCATGCTTTGACATTCTGTAGAATGACGGGAAAAAAATTCACAGAAGTAATACTTAAATAATAAAAAAGTTGTAAGTCAATTAACATTATAAATTTGCCAAACTTACATTTGCTTCCATGTTCACAGATTTGATAAAAGCGTGCTGGGCAAGTGCAAAGTTTTCAATTCCTGCAAAGAAACGACAAAAGTACAATTTGACAGAAAAAAAGTTTTAAAAATATGATTCTAAACACACCCTTGTAATCAACAATTTAGTGTCGCTGTAAACGAAATCTACCATAAGGGGGGTTCACCTTTACTCATAGCCACCACTCCTAGGGCATTCCAGTAACTGTGGTTGCTGCTTTCCAACATCACTGCCTTCTTCACACACTGGAGAAACACAGCAGCGGTTTCATTTTTTTTCGACAAGAAAAGCCAGTGCTGCACAAACGAACATAAAATAACCCTCCAAGTACAGCACCTGCAAAGACTTCTGAAGAAACTGTTTAGACTCCCGATCATCCTCTGTGCCTGCCAAGCACCGAGACTGTTGGTAATAGTTCAATCCCAGGTCATACCACAGATTGGCAGCCTCAGCCATGAGTTTCAGAGCTTGGCCATACCACCTGTAATCAGAAAGCGCATTAAGTTATACAAAGAGTATAGTCCAGTTACTTATAAATTGTACTGGCCCTTCCGGCAATTACAGAGAGAAAAAAAAAAAGACTTTTAGGATTCACTATTTCTTCCAATATCACATGTACTGAAAACGTTTCTACCTTTACTTCATTTAGAGTCACTTTTCAATCAAAAAAGAAACTTGTACCTCATTGCTCCCCCCCCACAATATTATGCTATGATAGTAACAGGGCTTAACATAATTAATATAATTACCATTTATACAACAACAACAACTCCAATCTACTTGGCAATGTGCGAATCCCCAACACTGCCACATGACCAATTCTCAATCAAAATAATTACCTTTGAACATTTAAAAATACTGGTAGCAAAAACTACCTTAATCAGGCAACTGAAACATGCATACATTTTGCATTACTTTAATAACAGTATTCCTATTGTGAGCATGAGGCATGACACTAACACTTAAGGGTTCAACTCAGGTGACACTGAGCATAAGTAGACTAAGTCTAAATCTACCTTATTATAATATTGAAGTGAAAACTATTTTTAGATTACTTAAAAAAAATTTTTTTTAACTAGCAACATTACCAAAGTGCAAGTACCAAAACAGACAAACAGCAATTTCTCATCGTGTAAAGGCTTTTCTTTGTCTGAGGCATACCTCTCTCCCAGCTTAAGGATTTGTGTCTGGTTAAAGGTGTGTTCCTCATCTGGAGGGTCCATTCCCGACAGCAAGCCTGGCACCAGCACCTTGGCCCGGGTGGAGGAAACGACGCTGACAGATGTGCAAACATCCCCCAGCAGTTTCCACAAACAAGACAGGTCTGGGCGCCGTTGCACGGCTCTGTATACACAGATCCAAGTCATTCACAGTAGATTTCCTTCACTTCCATCTTGACAACACAATAGCCCCGAGGATTATTTACAAGAACCCAAGGGATGCCTTGTCTCTTTCAACAGAAACGTATTTAAAAATATAAAGAAGTTCAACAACAACATATGACTTTCCCCTTTAAAACAGCACCACAAAAAGATCAGTGGGTTTTGTGATACGCCTGAACAGGATTCACTGTAAACGTGTCCTCACCTGAAGAGGTACACAATAGCTTGCTGAATGTGGTCTACTCCTCTTCCATCCAGGTAGTCTTCAAAGGCACCTCGAGCCATGGACAAATGGCACTCTCCCAAACCTAAAAAAAAGTAGCAAAAGTTATAAAAAAACATTAATTTCCCCTGCAAGTAATAAGTAGTCAGTATGCTATGTGCACTTCATACAATGTTTTAATCTGTGATAGATTTTCTCAAATGTAGAAGCAACTTAATAGACTTTTGTTAATGGGACCAGACAACATAGGGGGACCCTGCCTAAATTTACATTGTAACTTATTTTCTGATCCTAAGCACACCTTAAACCAACTATCACTCAAGCACAGTTTAATCCTATATGTTGCCAGCATTTTAGAACATGTTCTAGCCCTGGTCAAAACACATTCCAGACCCGACCTCTAATCATCGCAATAAACAGACAGAGCTTGTCTGGACCAGCATTAGAGTTGCCTTGATGGGCAGCTAAGACACTTCTTATGTACAAGTGTGAGACAACGGTGCTCAGAGTTTGGCAGCCACCTTTCAGGGCCGGGACATAATCCTCTCGTTGAATGACCTGCATGTACTCTCCAGCAGCTTCCTTAAACTTCCCCAGGGTCTGCTTTATGGCCGCCATCTGGTAGAGGCTGTAGATGGACTCTGGGTTGAGCTGGTGAGCCTTGGCAAAGGCCTTGAGAGCGGCCGTGAAGCTTCTCCTGTTCAGGTAGGCCTCTCCCAGACACTCCCAACAGATCCAGTCCAGGGGGTCTGCCCTAAGGGCTGCCTGGAGGCTACATAATGGAGAAAATTGTCAATTGAATACTATTCCATTTTATGGTTACATGGTTATTTAAAGTGTCTATTTGTGGTATCATAAATTGCGGTATTTCTAAATCTGTATGTATGACACGGTTGAGCATTGTCATTTAAAAAAATATATTGACAGTTATATAAAGAAATCCCAAACCATCAGAAATACAGAACGTAAAAAGTATTATTTTTTTACCCCATCGATCATGGGAGCATTAAAAGCACAACATATATTTCAGTTAATTAAGAGACCATGCAGCTGTGTATTCTAGCTGCCTCCCGAGTGGCTCTGTCGGTAAAGACTGAGCCACATCACTAGGATTTCACAGGATCAAACCAAAATCATAAAATCTGCCCATTAGGACCAGGAAGCCACTGTGGAGGCATGGAGTTAAATCGGCAGGACATCTCCCAGCCTGTCACTAATGAGCGTCTCCAACCAACTTCCCGGATGCCTGCAGGCTGGCAGTGCTGTTGAGAGGGACGAGCCTCGATCAACACTGTGCCTCTTGTGGGAAGTGTAGCCAGCAGTGTGGAAAAAAATGACAGGTGGCTCAAAGGCGACTAGGATAGGAGGAAACTGACCATGCTTCTTCACCCTCCCCACGTATGGTGGTGGGAGTCGTACTCCCTCATCAAGAAGAGACCGACTGACAAAAAACGATCCGTTTGTGGCGTTTTTAATATCAGTTCCTGCGGTCATCAGGAAGTGAAGAATATGCTGTTGTGAGTTTAGAAACTGGTCTTGACGTATAATACACAGCAAATCAACTTGGACCCGACATCTGCATGCTGTGATGCAGCAAACCTCATTTCCGAGGACCCTGGGAATGAAACTAAGAAGTGTTTTTTTTACTGCCGATGCCCATCTGAAAGTCTTACTCTGCAATGGCCTGGGGGTGCTGGCCAACCTTCAGGTGGTAAAGTCCTCGTCTCATCCAGGCCCACTTGGCCGAGCCAGGCGTGGCCCTCTCGGTTACGGATTTAAGGACCGTCAAAGCAGAGTCCTGGAAGACAAAATCTAAACATAAACTGATATTTCAAGCGTAGAGTTAGTGAAGGACATCCTCGGAGAGTTGGCCTATGCTGGACGCACCATGTCTCCCTGCTCCATGCTGAGGTCCACAGTGGAAGCTCCGGACTCCACGTCGCCACTGTCCAGCTCGAATGCCCGCTTGTAGCATCCTCTGGCTCTCCCGCGGTCCTTCGCTATATCCCGGTAGAAGTGGCCCAGGTACCGGAACACAGCTCCCACAAACGGATCCAGCTTTGCAGCCTGAAACCAATCCATCCATCCATCCAATCAAAATCATCTCTTATTTTAACGTAATAAAAACGCTGCCACAACAAGCATACACGTCACAGGGGAAACATCGCATATGTTGGATCACAGATCAGCGGTGAACATTAGAGACATCACCTGGTGGATCTCTATCAGTTACAGCTTAGTTTCTTAACTGAGGCTTTTATCCAAAGCGACTTACACAGCTTACAATTTGTATATTGATCCACTTATACAGCTAGCTATTTACTGAAGCAATTCATGTTAAGTACCTTGCTCAAAGATACAACAGCTGGGGTGGTCTTGTTCCTCTGCACAGAGCTACTGTTCCAGCAGTAAACGGTGCCACACCTGAATAACATTTAGCCCCAATCCAATCATAGAAGCTGGTTTTAGCTATTAGAGTAGATGGAACACAATCTGCACTACATAGAACTGTCACCGTCCCGTTGCCTTCCCCTTCAGCCACTGACTACTGATGTTCATCCATGTTCCACTACAATCAACTGCTTCTTCACAATCACTTCAAGTTTTCCACAAAGAGCCTACAATCGGAAGCTCTTGACATCTGGCATAAGGGTCAACCTCAAAGAGGAAGGACCACAGCGTAAATACTGACCTTCAGAAGATGGGTGTGGGCCTTGCTTTTGTCACGTCGAGTCTCCTCCCCCATGTTCCAGTACAGCTGCCCAAGCAGGAAATAATATTCCCCCGATTCTGGGCTGTGCTCCAAAGCCTTCAGAAAGCTTAGGGCAGAGACATGTTAAAACACAAGGAATATTAGCAGAAATGGATTAATGAAAATCATGTAGAGCGTCTGTCATACCTCTGCTCTGCTTGTTTGGGTTCACCCTGGGCAAGTTGAGCCAGTCCCTTCAGAGCCAGGGCTTCTGCCTGGCTCGACTGGCTTGCCAGGAGCTCAGAGGACACCTGCAGAAGACGGCATGCAGGTGGGATCTCCTAAGTCTCTTTAAATAAGCAATGTTGCACTTACACAGGTTACAGACATGGGTGTTTACTGGGGGATTTAACAGTATTTATTCTGCTGAAATTCTTATCCACATGGCCAATTCAGGGAAAACACAGCCCCAGTCCGAGCCAATCTGCTTTTCATCAACATGAACTGAGAGTAAAAGGGGAAAAAAATTTAAAAATCTGCTACATTTCAGACTTGACGAGCATCAACTGTCATTTTTGTGACTAAAACTGACAGCAGCATGCATTCAAAAAATGCGATTGTGTTAATGTATTAATTACAGATAGTACCTATATATTAGAGCAGTTTCTATATTTAACAACCTATACAAGTTATTCAGCGTTTAATATAAAAATGTCATTTAATCATTTTAATCTGATTTGTTTACGAGCAATTGTAATGCAGTGATGTGTGCAAACATTTTTTGATTGTGTCAGCTCACCAGTAAGACTTATCGTCACTATCGTGGCCTGCATATTGAACCTATTTCAACAACCCAGCATCCAGGCTAAAGGTAGATAAAGCAAACTGCGCTACCTTTAACATCGAAAAAAACATTTGTTTATTTCCTTCACTTATTTGAAAGAATTTGTATTTTATATATATATATATATATATTACTTGTAGTGTGTTCAGGGGTGTTAGCCTCAGTGTTGAGTGGGTGAAAAGCTCTTACCTGAAGCACTTCCTCAAACAACCCTTTTTGCAAATATGCTCTTGCTTTTAAGCACATGAGAACTTTGTCTTTGTCCGATTGGAGAAGCTGAAAAACAGTGTCCAATCAATCCAAACTCTTCTGTAAAGTGCGATTACTTATTGTATAAATGGGTTTAACAGCAGAATTGAAGTCCATGCACACGACACATTTATTTTCCCGCACATTCAATAATATTAAAACAAAACTGACCATACACAGCTGGCTGCACATTTTTGGATCACATTAAGAGTTTCACTACTTGGTGGAAGAGAGAAACTGAATTTTTCAATCTTGCTTCAGTTGTACCCATATATGTTGAAAACACTAAAAGCTTGTGAGACAGATTTTGACCAACACCTAACAATGGCTTGAATAAGACTTTCCAGCTTCAGAGAGAATAAGTACTGTACCTGTGCAAGGTTATCCAGAGCCTCATCAACATTTTTCTCCTGCCCACTTCTCACCAAGGCCTCCAGCCGCAGTCGCAGAACTCTACCTCTCAACTCATTCTCCCCTTCGCAACAATTCTTCAGCGCTGAGGAAATGTTTCCGACATTCACAGGACAATAGCAAAACTAGAGTACACACATCTGCTACCACTGAGAACTTTTTACAACTGGCAGATGACATAGAAGTTAAGAAACTGAACTTTTGATCAGGTGGTCGTGGGATCAATCCCAATCTCCAGAACAAGGTATTTAACTGAAACAACTTCACATCCTGACGTATAGATGAATACTTTTCAAATTACTCTGGATAAGAGTGACAGCTAAGCAATCAATGTGAACGAATAAAGAACAAAGCAGTGGGAGAGAGGTACCTTGGCTACTGGAGACTATGCTGTCTTGATACCTGTGCATTTTCAGCTGGGCTTGGGCAAGGCTGTGCCAACCGACTGTGCTGAAGCGCATGCCCTTCAACCCTGGGGGAATGCCAATGTTTGTAACATTAATAAAAATAATCTTTCAACCCATCCTAGACTGAACACAATGAGTAAGGCCCTGTGGTTTCCGCGTTGCGGAAAACACAGACGGAGTCGCGGCATCTATACATAAAAATGGAATTTACTTATAAACACGGAATTTTGTGGAATTTGCATATTTTTCTGTGTTGTATTCCAAAATGTTTCACATAACTCACGATAGTGTAAAATACTCGCAAACATAACCAGTCAGAGACTTCTGAATCCTGCTAAAATATGGCAAAATGAGTCAATGTTGCCTAGTAACCATGTCTCGAATATTCATGTTCACATGCGAATTTGCCATCATTGATAATGTCTAAGCGACTTTTCCCCCGGTAAGACAACCGCATCTAAAAAAATTAAGAAAATACAATTAACTGCCAAGTACCAGGCGGAACAATATCCCCTGTAAGTTTTGCCAACACACTATTGACTGGACTCCATCTCAAGAACAAAGCGAAATCAACTACCGGTAGCTCAGCCCTCCAAGGTTTCCATCGAAGCTACTTCGTCATCAATAGATACTAATTATTGCAGTTTAATTTTTTTTATTCCCTGGTATGAATTATATTTTTGCCATGAGAACTTTTGAGAGTGCTGAGCGTTTACACTATCCTGAATGTATCCAAAGTTTGGAAAAAAATATTGACATATTACAATTGTTTGTGCAAGTAGTTGACTTTTTACAAGGAAAAAATGGTTAAAAATGGAAAAATCCGAAACAGATGGAAACCCCCCCCCAGGGCCCTAAACTAGTTATTTAAATGCTTTTACAATAACATGTACCACTTTACATGTAACAATACCAGGGATTTCCGCTATTATACTTGACTAATTGGATATCTAATTAGCAATCTAGGACGTAAGAGAAGCATAGTGTAACAGCAGACACTAACACCTGTGGGAAACCCCTGATTGCCTGTGTACTAACCCTGAGCCAGGCATTTGACAGCCTCTTCATACTTCCTCTCATTCAGTGCTCTCATCCCCAGGCCAATGTGGGCCGGTCCGCTGTCTGGGTTCGCATCAAGAAGCCGAGAGAAGCATTTGGCAGCATCCTCGCTGCACACACCTGGTGTGAACAGAGTGTATGCCTGAGATGAGTCAAAACACTTCACACCTGTAGATACCTGTACACTGTGGCACCCAGTCACAAATAAAGTAGTAGAAGAATATTCTGGAGTAAATGCTTTATATCTTTTACATAAAATACTATATTTCCCAAAGTGTTTTATAGGCCATTTACATTTTTGTTGTTGAATTATGTTTAAAGACAACCTGTTCCTAAGGGGAGGGAGGAGGCCAGACCCATAAGCAAATGCCCTCTCTTGCCTGCAGCGCAATGACCCTGTGTGCCAGGATGTTTACACCCCACAATTCAGATATCTCCTGTTATGTGGTAGCACCTTGCCTATCCTGTGAAAATCAATTTGTCCTGTATGTTAATTGTCAACCCACCACGTTTCTCTTTGATGCTGGCCTATAAGAAAGCCATGTCTTCCTGTATGCATCAGAGATGCGTTGGTAGACTATGACGCTCTGATGTAACCAACCTTCCATTCCCGAATTATTTGTATTTTTGTAATTAATCCAGACTAAACCTGAAGATTTCCTACTAAAAAGTGAAGACATTTTTCTTCGATATAGTACACACTATTACTCTGCCAACCCAGTCACAAACATGTCACACACCAATACACGGATGACCCCAGTCACGAACAAGGTACACATCATACACGGCTGACCCCAGTCAAACACTGTGCACAGTATGACACTGCTAAACCCTGGGCACAAACTCGGTGCACACCTTTACCAAGTTTGATATAAATCTGGGTGTCATCTACATAATTTAAATTAACATTATTTCTGATCTAATTTCACTGCCCATTGGTAACAGATACAGACAAACAGTGATGGACCAAGAAAAGAAAGGAAAAGTTGTAGAACCCCAGAAACAACGGTGAATCAGCTGCAATCATACAAAAGATACAAACTGATGCCTGCAGGCTAGATTTGAACATAACCAAGACAGTGCTGTGCCAGTAATGCCAATATACTTCTAAAGGCAATGTAGAACAATTGAGTGCTCAATGGTATCAAATGCAGCAGATATATCCTAAAAGAACTAAGAACTAAAAATAATTGAGTTAGAAAAGTTAGAGGCACGCACCTTTAGACGGATTACCCCAGTCATAAACACGGTACACACCTTCAGACTGTTTACACCAGTCACAAACACAGTTTATACCTTCAAAGTAATAACCTCAGGCAAAAATATAGTACTGTACCTTCATAAATTCAAGTCACAAGCATTGTTGCACACTCTAACGTATCTGAAATAAACAACGCGTAGTTTTTGATGTCAGTCACAGGGAAAATGATCTTACCTGACTGAAGATAGCATTGGCAAAGAACCTCCAGAGGAAACATTTCTGAAGGGTACAATGAGAGCATGGATTCACACGCTTCCTTCGTCTTCACTACCTCATGTGGGATCTGGCAAGAAAGGAAGGGGATTGGAGATGGAAGCACCGTCAGGAGGCATTATCACATTAAGACCTTTATATAAAGTCACGGTTATAATATATACACATCAAAAATTTTATATTTAGCATGAATAATTATTTATGTCATTGGTTTATCAGGCATACCACATCTTTTTACAGCAGCTACATCAAAATCTAATTTTTTTTAAATAAAGTAAATTATCAAAGGAGTCTGATGTTTCTTCCCGAGATCCCATATTCAAAATTATACATTTAACATACTCTTACTTTTGATAAGCATTTAATGTATTCTGTTGAGAGCTTCCGGTGGTCATCACAAGGCACATTGTCGGTCATAAGAATGGCCTTTTCAAAAGCTGTTATTAACTGCAACAGAAAGAATAATGTCAAAATTATCATACGTTCTATTCATTTTTCATATATATTTTTTTAAGATACATATTAGCTGATGTAATTTGAATGTATGAATATATTCTCAATATCATTTCATTCTACTACATTCATTAATTCTATTGTCTGTTCTGTCTTTAAGAACAATTATGTTCAGACTGGGATCTTTAACAGCTGTACAAATGAGCCAGGTTTCCCAATAGGCAGACATTCAAAGTGTTACCAACTGTCAGCACTTGTATTATTTGAGGAATCATATTTATCATGTTGACGAGTTATCGGTCACACCTCAGAGTGGCGCCTGCTCACTCACATGTTGCTGAGTCTCATTGTCCTGCTCTTTCACACCATCAGACAGGAAGCAGATCATCTGCTGCCAAAGTTGCAGGAGCTCAGCCCTTGGCACGCCTTCCTCCGCATCCTCCTTCTGCTGGATCAGCCTGCGCCACAGCCTCGCCACCTTCAGATGGTGAGAAAGGCAGGTCTCACACACAGCAATCCCTACAGGCCTGCCGCACTTTGGAGTGTTGCTAAGGCAACATTTTCAATTGTAGCGGAAGCCTCAGATTAATTTCAGGAAGACAGAAAGAGAGATTTCTGAAATTACACACTAGTTAAAACAAACCTGCAAATAATCCTTATCCTGGTGATAGATGTCAACCAATTTCCTCCCAACCTCATAACATTTTAGTTTGTCTGAACTGGGAACACAGAAAGACAACAGAAAAAGGAGAACAGTTATTATTTGAACAATATGGGACCATCATCTTTGGGCATGTTGTCATAGCTTACCTTTCATAAAGTGTTACAAGTCTCTGGTAGACTTTGGGCAGTTCAGCTTTGTAATCTGCTTGGTTGCTTTTTTCATACAAACTTGCTAAGCCCTAAAGATAAAAGAAATATGGTAAGTATGCTATCACACAAATTTATCAGTCAATTTACCAGTCAACTGCTGTGAAGTAAAGTCAATAACCTGTTAAATAACAAGTTACCTGCAAACCTGAACCTGATTTTAACACATTTGGAAATCTAGTATAATAATTGGATAACACTGCGTTAGGGTAGACCTGACTTTCGTCAGTCATGCACAAAGTGAAAATACAGGAATGGCTGGGATCATGCTGTAACCCACTACACTGGGTAAGTAAAGAAGAAAGCCAGTTGAGGCTGACCAAACCTACTATACGGGGGCAAAACATTACTGAAACAGAATTACACATGCCCTCTAATACAACCTGCCATGCCAGGGGCTGATCAGGCTCCAATTCCGAGGCCTTCCGGTAGGCTGTCTGGGCCTGGTCTGGCTGCTCCAATTCACAGGCTGCCACTCCAATGAACACCCAAGCATTGTAGTTGTTCTTCTCCAGCTTCAGAGCAGCCTGGGATGATGGAGAGAAAATAAACACAATTGCGACCCACCTTTCATTACCATAGTAAAACACCTGACCGATTTGAACATCATTGCCCTTAACTTGTAAGGTGCAGAAAATGTTTTGATCCAGCAATCTTTGTGGATTCAACTATTCAACTAACCATACCTTCTATTTCACAGGAAAAAAGAACCTTTATACACCTGGTGTGGGCTTTTTGAATATGAAGATCATAATGTTTGAAACTTGGCGGAATCTTGAAAATATTTAATCTTGGTACACTTCCTCAGAACAGCGTTGCTCTAACCACTTGAACTTTTATGGCTCCGAAGTTCTCTGCCAAAATCACAATCATAGCCATGTGCACAAAACACTAAACTACAAAACAATAATTAAATCAGAACAGGAGACATACCTTGCAGTGTTTTAAGGCATCTTTATATTCTTTGTTTTTGATGGCTTCTCGGGCGTTTTTCAGGGCAGATTTCACTTCTTTGTTTGACATAGTTACTGAATTCCATGCCAAGTAAAAGCAAGGGTGTTCATTTTAATGATACAAAAATGTGTATTGTGTTAGACTTGAGCAAAGCTATTAAATACATTTTTTGTCATAGTGCATTTTTACTAACCGAATTTGTCACAAAACAGATTGCATTATCCAGTGGGAATCGAAAACCATGTCCAAAACGGGAAAACTGGAAAATTATTCCATGAACCCAGAGGCAGTCGAGAGAACTTCCTCAAGGTGTTTAATTAAAGTGTTGCACCTTATCTTGTCTTGCATTACATCATTGTCCGAAGACAAAATAATAATAAAATACTAATTAACGTTAGTAAAGAATCTATATGGCAATTTGCTAGTTTACGCCAAAACAAGCAGGCTTTGTGTACAAGTTTATCTACTTGAGTGGTTTTCGACCGAAGCCTATAATCTTTTCGTGACATACTTATGTGGCTCCTAAATTTGACACTCAAGACTTCTTCATAACGATTCCCATCATAATATGTCGATTGTGCTTGACGAATACATTCTCACAATGGCAAGCTAAAATCAAGCCACATCCACCGTAGTTATATGGCTCTGACTAGGAACACGGTTAGCAACTATTGAAATGTTTCTGCACTAATAAAGTAGCCACTGGTGCTAACATGTTTATAATAGTGCATTCCTTTAAATGAGAAAGATGTCGCATTCGATGCGAAGTTGCAATACAAAACAAGCTTCATCTAAACCGAAACCCACATTACCTGATACTGTCTTTGCTTCCCTTTAGAACTGCCACAATCCCATCATGCACATCGAACGCTACAGATTCTGGTCATGTGGGTAATAACAAATGAGGAACATAAAGTGAGCCAATCCGTATATCAACGTGTCAGCGCATCAACAAATTTAATATGTCTAAATTTTGTGGCATATATAAATTGGAATGCTCCGCTCTATTAATTTAGTTTAATAATTACACGTATAATATTATAATTATTTCTAATTATACATGTAGCACCCAACATGCCTCTCAGTGATCATTTTAATAAATGTATCAAAATGCCAGTATTATCCGTAGTTTCATTTTACTGCAAAGAATCTGATGGTTTTACAAAATGACTATTTTCTACTAAATATAAAGTGGTACATCGTTTAGCCTTATATCCCTGGGACCTAGTAAGACATTAATGCAAGAAAACAGGAAATGTAGCACTCCGAGGACTAAATGTTGCGAGCCATCTCGATAGCGTCACTTTGAAAAAGAGAAAAAAGAAGCGTGAAAAGTATTCTTCTTTGCATACATACCAAGTTAGCAACGGCGACATCAATAAAAAGATGTTGTTACGGAGGACGTTGCCCATTACTGGCATCATGTGTGGATTTCGAATAACGTTTCTTATTCTTTCTCAAAAAGATATGCTGTTATTGTGTTTAAACGCTACTGAAAATCTAAGACCAAACATTGTGATGGTGATGTCTGATGCGTTTGTAAGTATCTATACATTTTATACATGTTACTACTTTATACGTTATATGTATTTTCCTACTTAATCGACTAACACCTAACACTTGTTTAGAAATGTTACTACCATAATTGTAGTAAGCACTGGGTATAATTAAGTGTATATAAAAACAGGTGTGTTCTTCCACATCTCTCCTTACAATCTGCATCTGTTCTGCGTGCCTACAGTTAATACTCCTCTCTGACCGGATCTCTGTCACAATCGTTATTCTGGCGCTCAAGTTAACATTACTGTTTTAGAAACGTCTCTGATATCAGTCTGGTTAAGAAGCAACGTCTGTCTCTTTGCAGAATGCGACCTTATAATTATTGTATTGCCTCCAAGAGTGGCAGTTCAAGGGTTATAAAAAGGTTTACTACAGAGATTGGTTCAAAAAACCATATTTGTGAATGTTTTTTGTTCAGAACACCCCCATACTGCTTTCCACCAGAAAAGTGATGTGCTCTAAAGGTAGACAAACGGGGTAGTTTAGACTATAGGGAATGTTACTACCACCACATTGCCTAAAAAAGTCCAGACATGCTCAACAAAGTTTTGTGAATGTTAGATTAAATGTATATAATATTAATTTGAATATCCTATCTCTAAAGGATGGTAGATTGACCTTTGACCCTGGAAGTAAAGTGGTGCATCTACCCTACACCAGCTATCTACGAAAGCAGGGGGCTGTGTTTGTCAACTCATACACAAATTCTCCCATTTGCTGTCCTTCTAGAGCTGGTATAGTGCAAAATATCTTTCAAAGTGTACATTTGGACTGAAATGTTATGGTTACATTTAAGGTTTAATTTCTAGATTAACATGCATCAAATAATTGTAAATATTTCTATACATTTGGCCATTTAAAAAATGCTCATAAATTATCTCATCTCTCATTAGCTATGTGGAGTGGTCGCTTTGTCCATCTAACTCAGTCATGGAACAATTACAAGTGCCTGGATGGTAATTACAGTACATGGATGAACATTCTACAGGAAAATGGATATCACACCAGGAGCATGGGAAAGCTGGATTTTACTTCTGGTGGACATTCTGTCAGGTGTGTAGACATTGCAGAGTTATTAATGTGCACACTGTACTTAGTGTGATATTATCTTTGTGGTTAGAAACAGGAATTAAGATTTTCACCTATGACTATTAGTTGACAAGTACAGTCTAAGTCTCAAAGGTAATTCAAAAACTGTATTATTAATGAATGGTAGGGAACTGTGGTAAAATAAACAATATGCATTTTTATATCCATTGCACATATACATTTTGAAGCTGATTTTGATGCAAATTACTGACTTTCTATACTTCTGAAGGCACAGGGAAGATTTTACTTTAATGGCTTGTCTGCAACATAATGAATAACTGTCACATGGCATGAATCAGTTGTGTGTTTTTTAAAACCCAGCAATCGCGTGGAAGCCTGGACACGTGATGTGCCCTTTCTGCTGCGACAGGAAGGCCGCCCTGTGACCGAACTGATCGGTGATGAGTCCACAATGAGGGTCATGACCAAAGATTGGAAGACCACGGACAGTGCAGTTGACTGGATCCGCCACAGTTCTGCAGCTCTCTCTCAGCCTTTTGCACTTTACCTGGGTCTGAACCTGCCTCACCCCTACCGCACAGACTCTCTGGGGCCGGATGCTGGCGGGTCCACCTTCCGCACCTCTCCCTATTGGTTAAAAAAGGCAAATATATATACTATGACGAGATGTCATGCTGCAGAAATCCAATGATAGTATTACCGTTAATGGATGCATGTTTTTATTCATGCGTTTATTTATTTATCTAGAACTATTATAGATGTTATGTTTTATCTAATTCATAAAAAGGGAACTGAAATGAATCTGGTAACCTGTGCTTAAACATATTAAATGAACCATTATGATGGAGGCAGTTTTTTTCTCATGGAAGCACAGCATGTACATGCAGTTCTCTTCTGCTGCTAACAAATGGCTGTCTCCACTCCTCAGGTTAACCATCAGTTCATCACGGTTCCTAAATGGCTGCCCTTTAGGGAGATGCATCCTGTTGACAACTATTCTACTTTCACCAAAAACTGCAGCAGCAACTTCACAAAGGAGGAGGTCAAAGACATCCGAGCCTTTTACTATGCAATGTGTGCAGAGGCAGATGCCATGCTGGGTGAGCGTTATTTAAAATGAATCATATAAAGACTTTAATAAGTCTTTTATAAGAACTCGATTAGTAACGCTAATCCTTGAGGGCTGCAGCGACTGATGGTTTTCCTCCCACCTTGCTTAAATTATTTAATCAAGGTCACATATTTTGAAAGGAAATCTCCTCCCCGGTGTTCCAAGTGAAAATCAGTTGCTTGTCTTTGAGGTCAGGAGTTGTCCATCCCTGATGTACATTAATGTTAGCTATGAATATCTGGCTTACCTGCTTGATCTCAGTCTAGACACAGCAACTGAAAAGAGAAGAATTCCCCAGTCATGTAGTGCAGTTCTATATGACAGTTGACATAAAAGATAAAAAAGGCAGTATTTCTGTTGAAACCAAGAAAGGTACTGACAGGCTTTTTTTTTGATGACCCACATTGTCCTGCAGGTGAGATAGTGTTGGCCCTGCGGGGCTCAGGACTCCTCGCTGGCACGGTTCTCATGTTTACCTCAGACCATGGGGAGCTTGCCATGGAGCACCGTCAGTTCTACAAGATGTCAATGTTTGAGGGAAGCTCCCACGTTCCTTTGCTCTTAGCAGGCCCCGGGCTAAAAGCCGGCCTCCAGCTACAGCAGCCTGTCTCCCTGGTGGACATCTACCCCACAGTTTTGGGTAAGAGATGACCTGGAATCCATCCATACTACAGGTTGCACAAAATGATTAGCTACTGATAGTGGTTAACATCAAAATGTTTAGTCTACTGTTCATTGAAATAGAAAGTTTACTTTTATGGTTCAGTGGGTTTCTGACTATCGTGATCTCAAGCCGTAACTCGTTTAGCAGATGCAGAAGAAAGTTACTCCTAATTCTTCACGTCAAGCACAATATCATTGTCCTTTGGTCAGTATGCTAGATGGCTGATAGTTTTGTTTCTTGATTTTATGTAGGCTTTCAAAATGTAATCTAGCTTTACTTCGGCTCAAATACATTATACTAATATGAATTATTGTTGCAGATTATAAGCAATGCATCCTTTTCTGTTTGCTCTCTCAAATTCTGCTGTAGATTTTAAAAAATTTGTAGCTTGCTTGCTAGTCAACCCTGTCGACTGTCAAATCAATACATTTGCCCATAACTAGAGCAATGGATAACTTACTAGCCAAACGGAGGAATGAAAAGCAAAGAAAGTCAATCCTTATTTGTAGTAAAATAATGACTGTAAAGTGTACAACTGTCTTTAATGTCGGGTTCTGTGTTGTATTTCTGTGAAGCTACAAGATGTATACTGTGGAAGTGTCCCTATGCCTTTATATGCAGAGCTGGCTGGAGTCCCTGTACCAGGCCAACTTAGTGGTCACTCCCTCCTGCCTCTGTTGTCTCGGAGAGCAAACCTGCGTACAGGGCCCCGTCCAGACTGGGTACTTAGCGAGTACCATGGCTGTGACGCCAATGCCTCCACTTACATGCTGAGGACAGGACAGTGGAAGTACATTGCTTACACTGATGGTTTAAGTGTCCCCGCCCAGCTTTTTGGTGAGTCCCACACTTCGGCTCGTGCAAAGTGAATGGACAGCAAATGTATGGTTGTTACCTAGCAAAATTACCATTTTTAAAGGCCAATCTAAGGAGAGGATATTCAAATGAAAGGTATTAAAATAATCCTGAGTGAGAGGACATGGTATTGAATCGAGGTTTTGCCAAGGGGTTGAAAAGCAGTTCTCAGGAATAGGAAAAGAGGGGATGGTGATTCACCACCTACACAAGAGAGGCATGTTGGGTAAGATACAGTGGCAAGAAAAAGTATGTGAACCTTTTGGAATTTCATGGTTTTCTGAATAAATTTGTCATAAAATGTGA
>JAOVYW010041394.1:38914-53270 GCA_025775045.1 Hiodon tergisus | reverse complement strand
GAGGGGGGTGCTGTATTTGAACTGTGGGATGGTGTGGATAGATCTGGTCTGTGGGGCGAAGAACCAGGGTAAGGGGACCCTTAAGTGTTGGGAGACATCACTTCAAAGGAAAGGGCGCGACACGAGGGGGGTGCTGTATTTGAACTGTGGGATGGTGTGGATAGATCTGGTCTGTGGGGCGAAGAACCAGGGTAAGGGGATGGAGCGAGGGCCCTCCCACTTCCTGCGAGAGCTCGCTCCGTATACGGGGCTCGTTTATCGTGTTCTCTCTAGCAGACGGAGAATCACATGCACAATCTGTGTCTGCTGAAAGGAAGACAAAAACAAATAACCCTGAGGGTTGCTTTATTTGTTAGTGTTCTTGTTACTCGTTAGGTTGTTGTCTGAGTACGACTCTCACCTATTCATACTCTCTGCCCAGAGACATTTTTATGGTCCATTTACAGCTTTCCAATAACTGCCTCACGAAATTGCCTACTTTTTGCTCAGGACCAGGGACAGGGAGCTAACAGGGGCAAATTTCAAAGATGCCGCAGAGCACATGAACTCTTTTTGGCTGGGCACCAGGAACTTTTATAATTTAGCTGCTGGTTTACTTTAGCGATCATACAGAAGTCTTTCTGGAGGTAATTATCCAGAGTGGGGAAAAAGCTATGAAAAAAAAAAATAGCACTAAACATTAAGCCACGCGCGCGCGCACATACACCGACACAACTCGCTACTGAAGCCATTACTGTAGACTTCAGGGCCCTTAGTCTCCTTGCCTTGATGTTTGATCACATCGGAACAGTGAGCGAGTTTTCTGAAGCGCTCTACAGAGTTGGCGAGCACCAACAGTGGAATTTCCTTGTTATTTTCTAATTCCTCCGGGTCTGCAGCAGTAATTGCAGTGGTTTATATTTCCTCACAGATGGCCTGGCTGCAGTCGATGTCATTATCTGATGCTGGGAAGAAGTCTTTAGTGTTGTATATTCGTTTGTCCACACGCCCCCCGCCCACGCCCCTATTTCTGTCTATCAGTGTGTCTGCATTTAGATACGTAGCTTTATGACTCGAACCCTGTCTCTATGAGCCTATATGTCCGTCTGTGTGTTCTGCCTCCACCTTGCCTTTTCTCTACGTGAAATGAGGGAAAAAAATGTTTAGCTATGTTTTATTATTTACTCTTGAAAGTACGTAACAAGTTTGTGTTTAAATATGTGGGGTTTATAGTGTATTAGTTTAAATGTAACAAAAGTTCAACAAGGTTTTGTGGCCCACCCTGTTCTCATGCATGTCCACCTTCAGTATTGTATGGTGTTTTCTGGTCTCCTTCCTTATCAAATGGAAATTAAGATAGAAATATGTAACCAATCAGGTGGCTTAAGAGAAATGCATAGTCATGTGGGGTGTAACACATGTTGGTGCTATAAAATGTTATGATTGTCTATGCAGAATCAGAACCCTTTGGCTGTTCTTTGTGGACAGACAAATGTTTTCTCTTGAGCTTAATAAATAGCAGTTCTGTCGGAAAATCTCATCTGGTGGAACTGTATTTTCCACGACAGTGCATTGTGTGTACATGGTCTCTAGTAGCTCTCTCTGTTACTAAACCTCCTGTAGTGTGTCGATGTGTAGTGTCAGGACAGGGTGCCCGTGTGGCGGACGTGTGAACTGTGAGTGTGCGGTGTATGAGAAGCAGGCAGTGAGTGGTAAGCAAGGTCAGCCGGCATCAGACTCCACACATACATCGTCAGTGATGGATGCAGTTCAGCTGGTCTGGAAGGGAGCCAGGCGAACTAGCAGAGGCACAATGTATGCAGAACTTGTCCCCCGCTGGAACCCAGGGATAAGCCTGGCTTGTTTCTTTCTCTCTCTCTCTCTTTCATCTACTCACACTCTCTCTCACTGGCTTAAGGAAGTATACTGTTGCACATACTAATCTTCTTTCAGAATATCTTTTCATATGCACAACCGATCTAATGTAAGAGCAGTAGATAGCTGGAACAAGTGATTCATGGTTAGAAAAACTGGAAAGTAGTGGCTCATTAATCATAAGAGGAGCCAACTCACAAGGCCCGGTCCCCTAAGTCCATGTAGCGTGCCGAGGCAGGCCCGGTCTGAGAGCGGCCAGAGACAGGTACACAAGGTGATGGATATCGTCTTTTATTCTGCATCTTTAACAACACAAAAACTCCGCAAAAGCAATGAAAGGATTAAACCCAATGATGTTTGGTACTAAAAAAATCTTCAAACGTCATAAATGTGATATTTTTCATGTTTCATGTTGTTGACCAGGGTTTGAATCCAACCATTCCTGGAAGACTTGAATTTGCCTGCTGTAAAAATGTGTATAGGGTTTTCACCATAAAATAAATGTATTTTTAGTAACACAAATAGGCTATAGTAAACTGTTTGCTCCAGGGCCACACTCCTACTGGCTTCCTGGTGTGTGTGTGTGTGTGTGGCTGTGATGTATGTCAGTATGTGTGTAAGCTGCCGTGTGTGTGTGTGTGTGTGTGTGTGTGGCTGTGATGTATGTGTGTAAGCTGCCATGTGTGTGTGTGTGTGTGTGTGTGTGTGTGGCTGTGATGTATGTGTGTAAGCTGCCATGTGTGTGTGTGGCTGTGATGTATGTGTGTAAGCTGCCATGTGTGTGTGTGTGTGTGTGTGTGTGTGTGTGTGTGTGGCTGTGATGTATGTGTGTAAGCTGCCATGTGTGTGTGGTAGAGCGACATGCTTGTCTTCATTGCACTCAGCCATAATCTCGTTTGTATGCGGCGACCCAGACAGAACGATTTCCATTTTTGGTTACCGGGGCTCGCTATTGATCCCCCCCCTTGCTTGTAATGAAACAGAACTGCCTACTAATGGAAAGAGACGGGTGCATTAACCCCTCTGCCAGAGGCGCAGTGGAGGGTGATGCTGAGAGAGAGAGGGAGAGAGTGGACGAGGCACACACTTAACCACCATCGCCCTCTGTTGGGCTGCCGGAAGTGTATGTTGCCTCGTTCGTGGGCCTGTCCTTCCTGCGTAAGCACCGCGCCTCGGGCCGTGGAACGGGGTCACCGCCATTCGCTCACGCCAGTGAGTCGCTGAGAAAGGCTTCGCCGCAGGGCCTGCTCAGGAAGCATGTCCAACATGCTTTAGCGATTTTCACGCTCAGAAATAGACCATTAAAAAAAACCTGCACAGTTATGCTTTTGGAGTGTTATTTAGCCTTGATCTGCTTGGGTGGTGTCTGGTTCAGTTTATTAGTGGGATCTTTGTTTAAGACAAGGTGGAAGTATGAAAGAGAAGCAGCCATTATGCCTTTGTGTTAGACCTGAGTTTTACAGGCGTATAATGTACGTATTTCTGGGTTGTTTTAGTGTAAAAACAGCGTTCCAACCTGCACTCAAAGCCTAAACTCTCTGGTCCAGTTCTGCTCTTATCGTTAATTTAGTGCTACCCTCAGAGGTAATCAAGTGTCATAATCGAAGCAAGGACGCTATTCTACCGCCCAGTCATATGAGTCATTTCGTCATACAAGTACAGGAAAAATGACCCAAGGGGACATTATTCATTAGATTAGATAGACATCACATTATCTAGTATCATTTACATAGCTGAATGTGAACCCAGTCTCTCTGTGATGATGTTTAGTTTCCGGCCTCAATCCCAGCTGAAATAGAGCATCAATGGGACCATGGCCTTTACTGCAAGGCACTGGAGGAGTCAGTGGAGCAGACAGAGGCCTCTGGTCCGTTGAACAAGACCCGAAACCCAGCGGCTAAACCGAGGAAGGCGTGAGGGAGGAGGGGGAGTAGCAACACTCTTACCCCACATAAGCGTTCACCAGTATCAGAGAGATCTCCCACACAATAAAACTGCATAGACTCACTACATTGACTCAAGTTAGCACTAGAATAATGTTAGCGAAGCATTTCTTTCACCTGCAGTAATGACACCTGGCGTTATCAAAGCGTTTTTTCTCATGATATCCCCGCTCTTGCGCTGTTGAGAGAATGTCTTTGTGTGACTGAGTCTAGATCTGCACATATATCGTGGTCGGTACAGGTATTTGTGTATCCCCTGCCTTTTCCCACTCTGATTTTTATTTACTCACAAATGATTTTTTTTTTTAACATTAGCATATTTTTCACTCGGTCATTTTATTTTATTACTATACTGCTAAACTAGAATTTATGTTCTCCAAAAAGATTGCATCTAAACAAGGATGTGCTACGCACATCAGTAAGTTGCCCTGTAAAATCTCCAGTCTTATAATTAGATATATATCCTCTCCAGCAATAAAAGTTTAAGTGGCCTATTCCGCCTTCTTGTGCTCACTCTGAAGGACATGGGTGGGAGGGAGATTGCTAGCCTTCAAAGGGCTTTTATTTGTAATTCAGCTAATGCACTTTCTGGCAAATGATCCGCTCTGAGAGCAGTTGTTCTGTGAAGGGGAGTCGGATGGATCCAAGGTCTTTTGTGGTGCCCTGGGAAGAAGCCATTTGTGCTTTTGACTTACTCCCTGTCTCTCACGAGGCATGGACTTTCATCCTGTGGCTAGAGCTATAAATGGCAGGAAACGATGCCCTGCTGTAAGTCAAGCTCCACAGTATCTGCACAGTGCCATTTACACTTCTTACACTTCTTTTATACACGGAACCGCCGTCAAATGGCAGGTTGTTTTTTTTTTTTTAGCCTTTGTTCCTATGGTGATGGCTGTTTCTAAGGAAAACGGTTGCTATGGGTGTGTAATTAACCCTTCGTTAAACATCAAGTGTCAGCAGCCAATTTTGTCTGATCTCTGCTTTTTGGGGCAAGAAGGTAAAGGGTTGCTCCGAAGTGGAGATGAAGATGGATTTCCCTTAAAATGGCAGGCAAACGCCTGAATCTGTACATTACCGCTGTTCTGTTTTTCAGCTGAAGGGCTTAGAGCTGGGCACCAATGCTTGTTAATGGGAAAGCCACTGTACTGGCTGTGGGCTAAATTCAACTAGATCATAGTCACAAACCCTCAACGAATATTATGTCACATCAATTTCCTCATTTGGGGAAAATAGTTTAAATGGATAGTAGATATGTAAAACTAAATGCATGTAATAGTTGCAAAAAAAATTGTAATATAATGCTAAGGCAATCTGCTAAACAAAAGAAATTAAATCTAATGTAACAGGGCATAGTTTTGTGTGGAGATACGTCAATATGTTCTGCTTTAAAAGCGTGTCCATGCATGCCCTGTATCTAGCACTGCTGATTCTCTAACATTTCTTCTTCTTTTTTTGGGAGGGGGGCTTGCTAGCTGTCTGCTATGTCTGTGGGCCTTCATGGCCATCACCAAGAGTCAGCAATGTGTGACCCATAGTTATAACCCTAGCCTTTGAACCTGGGTTCTCAGGGTCCAAATTCACTATTTTACCCCACATTCCACACGTTCTCCTTGTTATTTTTACTCTGATTCAGTATGGTGGAGTTGCAGCTACAGCCCAGTTATGATGGTCGTCAATAAAATAAAAAAAAGTTGTCGAGTTGATTCTCCGAGCCAATGCTTTGCACGTTTGGATCAGAAAGATTCTAGCATGCCTTATTGCTTTCTGTCGGAACTATTTAATCTTTTTGAAAAAAACGTTGATCACCCTACAGTGGTTTAAAGCAGCTCAGCTCAGACCTCACAAATCCAGACTATAACTGAGCGCCTTTCTTTCCTTCCCCTAGAATAACTAGCTGGAGATGCTGCCTCTGGGTTTAAGAAGCACTGTCAGCTCACAGGGATGTAACAAAGCAGCACGTTCGGCGCAAAAGAGCCACCAAAACACTGGCTGGATCTTTAGATATGGGACCTATTTATACTGCTTAAACAGAGAGACGTCTACCAGAAGCCTGCCCTGCAGAGAAGGGGAGATTATCTGGGGGTGGGGGGCTCCCGCCGTCCTGCTTTCCTGGGTTAGTGTGTTGATCGTTTCTGGGGCTCCGAAATTAGTTTTGCTCCCTTGTTATTACTGTTCTACTGGATTCATCTGCCGCAGACATTTGATTGTATGTGTGTCTAAGAAATGCCGGTAGCTCTTCTCTTGGTCTGGAAATTGGGTTTCCATAAATTCAACAACGTTTGTCAGTGGAACAAGGGCAACCGTGCGACGCTGAGGTGAATTTCATGTCTGGGTGAAGACGACAAGCTAGAGAGGTGGACGGTGTCCTGAAGTCGACGGAGAGAAATGGGTGATTCAGCGGAGGCAGATAAATATCTTTTTTTCTGACGCTGACACTAAAATCTTCATTGCTTTTTATGGTTTCTTATTTTCCCATACCCCGTCAGGATCCATCAGTGTGTATTTACGTTTTCCACTTTACATAGAATTTGATGAAAAATGCTGCATGTGTCAAAATTAGTTTAGCTTTAACTGCACAAAAAATAACGCAATAGTCTTAAAAATGAATGACATGTTTCAGCATGTTAATGTTGACAGCCCTAATAAATACACACACACACACACACACACACTGTTTTTATCTCTGCAGTACTGAAGATATGGCCCTGCTGAACAACTAGTGCAAAAGTGTACCATTGACCAATTTATTTACCCGTCTCTCCTTGTGGAGCACATGCGCTTTAAAGCATGTTGTCTGTGTTTGTGAATTTCCAGAACTAAGCTCTTTATTTGTCAATAGACAATCATTACGCTGTTTGTTCAAGATGCATAATGGCAGTGCACAGAATAAACAAAGGTGTTTATTGATGTCCTTTCCAAATGCAAACACTTGTGTAATGGTGCAAAAAACATGGCTATCTATTAATAGATACTGTCAGTCTTCGTATTCCTCTGAGGAATGGGAGCCCTCCAGTAATTGTTTTTGTTATCATATATTTTATGTTATTTATCTGCTTTGCGTACAGCCTTATAGCCACCCTTACAATTTTACACCTCATAGATGCAGTGTTTGAGTGAATTTTCAGCTGCTGTGCTAAAAAAACAAACCATAACTGTAGACTGAACAAATCAGAGACTCAGATCAGAGTGTTTCAACCTGCCCCAGAGCCTGAAACTACTGTTTATTTTTGTGTTTGATAAATTCAGAGCAACTTACAAGTGGAGTCCTGAAACCATCTTACTCATTGTTAGAGATGTTTTTTTTCCTTCTTCTTAGGTACAGGACTTTGCTCTAGGTGACGGGAGTCAGGTGTGCTTATCCCTACACTGCACAATGCCTTGCATGCCATGTCACTACACGTGGTCTTCCTTTGGCCCGTGTGAACTTTCCTGTTTGTCTGTCAAACTCAATTAAGCGTCCCTCTCTGCTTATGCTTTAAGAGATTTGTGGCCATACTGCAAATTGTGCCCAAAAATCTCAAGAGGTCGAGAAAGTTGTTTTGAGACAAAATAAACATGTCTAAAAGACATTCCCAACAATGCAATTATTGTCACCTGGTTTTTTCCAGAATGTTTTATACTGCCTGACAGTTTTTTTTTTTTTTTTTTTTTTTCATTCTTAAAATGGGTGTTTGTCATCATAAGCTGTGATGAATATTCAAGAACAGTTTATCAGACCGTATGGTAGCATTACGCTGGAGTAATTCAGACAGTGCCCAGACTTGTGTAGATGGATCCCATTCTTGTGTACTGTGAATGGGGAACTTCTCTAGGTTCAGTCTTTGTGCTGCACTGCAGGTCTCTGCACAGCGAGCTCCAGCTGCCATTTGTTTCTCATCCTGCAGTCCTGCTGTTATTTACCAGTTATGTAACCATGTGGTCCCATTGACATTAAATCTCCTTTCAAGACGAAAGATATTGGGGGCTTTTCAAAACGTGTTGAAAAAGAGCCCAATGCATGCAGTCTGATGTATTATGGAGTGCAAGAGTGATGGTTGAGTCAGATAAAATGTATTTCTCATTCTGCCATGCTGCAGCTGTAAATAGAAATTAGCATGGCCCGAGTCCCCTTCTTGGTCTGTACTGTGGCCATACAGTTCTCTCTGTAGTTGCTGAGCCATGTCCTAGCCCAATGAGACTTGTATTTTAATGATACCCCGGTTTATTGGCTCTGCAGAGGCCTGTCTCAGCCCACTGTGTTCCACATTTAGACCATCTTTTTCTTTTTAACAAGAGACCTCTGACCACCCGCTGACAACTTCATCTAGGCTCTATGTGAACCCTTCACTCCTGCAGCCTCTCATCGACCGTCTTCCTTGGGCAGAGTAAAACACCCATTACTTTAACTTTGTGGAGAGGCACAGTACCATATAGATCAGGTTTACTTATTTTTTCCAACCTTTAATGGTGGTTTTCGTAGCCCGTCAGAGCCCATCTTTACAAAGCTTTCCATTTACCCTATATTTAATTATTTTAATCAGTAATTGAGGTGCTGTTGTAAATGCTGTTTAAGATGCTAATATGTCGCTTAATGCTATTACATTGTTTAAGATACTATCAAATGGCTTAAGAGCCCATCATGCTGTTTAAGATACTATCGTACGGTTTAAGACCCCATCATGCTGTTTAAGATACTATCAGATGCTTTAAGATCCAGTCATGTTTTTTAAACACTATAATGCTAAATATAAATGGAGTTTTAAATGATGTTTTATGGGAAAACGCAACAATAGCCTTTGTGATCTTAGAAGGTGTGCGTGTGTGTTTGTGCGAGAGAGTCTTTGTGCAATTGCTGTTTCGGCAACCTGTGTGATTTATTCAGTGTTTCCGTTGTGGTGGATAACATTGTGTCCTTGGCCTAATGAACGCACTCCAGTCCACAAAAGACGTAGCTGCCTACTTTAAGTCTGGCTGGCCCTTCATTCACTTGAAAGCCATGCTGGAAATGTTCCTGGCATGACAAGGACGCTGTAAAAAGCGACAGCAACAATGGCCACAATTTGTTTAGCATCCCATTAAAAGACAACGCCGACCACACTCTGAGTGATATTACCTTTTCTAAAATTACTCCCAAAGGAATCAAAGGAGCTTCTCTAAGCGGAGCCACTTTTATCCCTGAATGCAGATTGATCACTTGCTCAAGGATCCTGACATCTGCAGCTCCATTCCTTATCACAAAGAAATTACTTTTCATTGTCCCAGGTGCGACCCGCTGTTTTTCACAATCAGATTACCTCAGGGGGTGTCCCCCGACCATTTGAAAAAGGTTCTTTTTTTATTTCTGTCACCACCCCAGCCCCCGTTCATATTGGAATTTGACAGGAGACGCGAGCTCTCCAGAAAGCATGAGGAAAGAACTGCGATATGAAATGTATATTAGATGAACGTGTCTGTCTACCCACAGACTCCGGCGTTGGCTCCAGCCAGGTGCCTGTTTGCTCAGTCTGATGGCCAGGATGCTCAACCACGCAGCCCGTTTGCTGTGTTGCCAACCTCAGACCTGATCGGGCGGCGCTCCTGCTGGCGACACGCGTGCTTTGGGGCTCGCTGCAGATGGTGACATTGCTGTTGCAGAGGGCCTGGATCTTTAGATATGAAGGTTTAAACACCTTCAGCATTTACAACCCTTTACCGTTTTCTGTAGCGGACAGGAGGGCTCTGTCAGTTCACTTGTTGCCCTATCACTCAGCATACAGAGCTGCTACACATTCGGGGAGCTGAAGAAGCTTACCTTAAGTAAGTACCTTACTTAGGAGTTGGCTATATGTCCTATACCAGGTACTGGCATTAGTGGGGTCAGTTGGCAGTGTTTTGCTGTGGTAGGTGAAAAAGTTGAAGGATACTCACAGACAGTGGTTTGCTGAAGCATCACTCAAGATTTTGCATCCAAAACTCAGCAGAAATGGAAGAAAACCGCACATTGTAGTAGTCATGCCATCTGTCTGTTCTGCTTGACTGAAACTGTACTGTCTCTCAGTTGACACTGAGGAATATCAATTAATGAGTTAACGGAGCCGCCTATTAGTGGGAACCTCAGAATAAACATCCACCCACAGAGCACTGCTTTTAATAGAGCTTTTCAGCAGTGCGAGTTGTGACTGAATCATCACCATGACGATATCCTCTGGAGGGCGGCTTCCAAATCAGCAATAAGGCACAGCCATATCTCTGTCTGGGGAGTGGGGAGGAAGAGTTGGGAGGAAAACTAAAAAGTTTCGTTATAAAGCTCCCTTTAAAAACACTTCAGATATGTATCAATGTCTATCATATATGCACACACGCATGTTTATTTATGTTAGAAAAATGGGCACTGCAAAAAAGCGCTGATGAAAGGAACTGTTTTTGTCAACCAGTTTCTGACCCCGTTGACAGTTTGGCTTTATTTTGTAGATGTATTGTTAGTTTAAAATGAGGAATTGTTAGATATATATATATATATATATATTTCTAATGCACTTTTGAGAGAAAAAGCAGAATTGGTTAGAATAAAAGGGGATGCTTTCAATTAGAAATGTTGCTCTCAGGTTTATTCAGATGGAGCTGTAACCAAGGTGAGGCAAATTAAAACGCCATTATTACAGAGAGTGAAAGTGTAGAACATTTCGAGTCTTCAAGTCTTTCTGGATAAGGGCATTTCTTCAGCAACAAAGTAACCATTTACTGTTAAAATAAGCTGATGTTGGGAATAAAGTAAGCAGACCTGTTTGTTATTGTATAATGTAATAAGTGAGTGCACACTCTGCTATAGCTGTGTCTGTGTGTGTGTGTATGTAGACAGGTTTGTCTCTAGCCCACTGTTTGACAAACACGGCCACACAATCTCATTGGCTGTATAACTCCATATCCCTCCAATGGCCTCCCTCTGCTCTCCCATCCACCCTGAAAAACAAGTGAACAGTGTTGTTTTGTTTTTTGTCTGTTTGCAGTACGGTACATTTTCAAAGTGCGACTCACCAAGTACTATGCACAGGGAATTTCCACTCAAGTGTGACATGAAATGAGGTAAACAAGTGCTGTTAATTAGAAATAAATCATAAGCACATACAGTACATGCCCATATAGAATATAGTCACCCACTTTACTTTAGAGTTTGCCCTTGATACCTATTATTCCAGTAGTAGTTCTTAACTTGACATAATATAATACTCCTACCTGTATAAAGAGCACAAAAGCATTGTTATTGACATAGTTATGATAAAGCACTGACATCCTTATTTGCACTACAAATCTCCAATACATAAAAGCGCTGCTATATTAATATAATTTTATTCAAGGGTTGATTACAGTTGTTTTTTTAAAAAGACGTCACTGTTGTGCATTGTTAGTTTCCCATTGATAAAAGATGTTGCATCAAAACTGAGTCTTATGTTTTCTGTAAGTCCCTTACATGTTATGGAAATTGGGAATACACACAACCCTGGCCTGTGTCAAATTTAAAATTCAGATCTAGCATTGGCTTAATTGGTTTGTTGGTTTGCATGATGATTTGATGATATGACCAAAAATGATGTAAATTTTTTTCAGAAATTGAAATAACTTGGAATGACTGTGTTAGAACAATGTTTGCAGCTCCTCTGTTCATTATGAGCGAGAGTGTAGCGGCCGAGGACTAACCCAGGCATTAGCACGTTCATTAGAGGGTCACATCAGTTCAATCCGTAGTGAGATAATGAATAACTCATTCTCACAATGTTTATTAACACAAATTATGGTTTTGATATAAAGTTAGTACTAATATAAATTAAGGGGACCATACGCCATTGTGTAGGTTCTAGAATTTAGTTATTGCCAAAGTAAAATATTGGTAAATACAGGTCTCACACCTGAAGTCGTATGAGGGGTCTTCCTGTATCATGCTGATAATGCTGTTATTGAACTTCACTGTCTTGGTTCTTAAAAGCGGTGTTTTAAACCACATGCAATGTAATGCCCACATGCAATGTAATGCCCACATGCAATGTAATGGCCACATGCAATGTAATGCCCACATGCAATGTAATGCCCACATGCAATGTAATGCCCACATGCAATGTAATGCCCACATGCAATGTAATGGCCCACATGCAATGTAATGGCCCACATGCAATGTAATGCCCACATGCAATGTAATGGCCCACATGCAATGTAATGCCCACATGCAATGTAATGCCCACATGCCCACATGCCCATAGGAAAAGGGTTTTTTTTTCCATTCTGAGGGAATAAGCTGTCCTTTCTAGTGCAAACAAGATACTCCTTCAGCCTCATAAGATTTTAATTGCTTTTTAAGTCTTTGTTTTAATCTCAAAGGTGACAAAAGATTTACTTATACGCTGATAGTTTTTTTTTGCTTTTTACTGTAGGCTAGCAAGCTCTTGTATAACTAGAAGGGTATTTTTAAATATTATTAAATAAATATTAAATGTATTTGCTAAGTGACAGTGCTATGAATATACAGTGCCTATAAAAAGTGTTCACCCCCTTGGATAGATTATATATATATATATATATATTTTAAGATTGAATCATTGTGAACTTCATTTGACTTTTGACACTGATCAACAGAAAAAGACAATGTCAAATCAAAGTCAAAATACATTTCTACCAATTAGTCTAAATTTACAACAAATATTAAACACAAAATAATTGGTTGCATAAGTATTCACCCCCTTCAAGTCAGTATTTAGTAGATGCACCTTTGGCAGCAATTGCAGCCTTGACCCTATGTGGATAGGTCTCTATCAACTTGGCACATCTGGACACTGACATTTTCCCCCATTCTTCTTTGCAAAACTGCTCAAACTCTGTCAGGTTGCTTGGGGATTGTGAGTACACAGCCTTTTTCAAGTCCATCCACAGATTCTCAATTGGGTTGAAGTCTGGACTCTGACTCGGCCACACCCGGACATTAACATTGTTGTTTCGAAACCATTCTTGTGTAGCTTTGGCTGTATTCTTGGGATCATTGTCTTGCTGGAAAACAAATCTTCTCCCAAGTCTCAGTTCTCTTGCAGACTGCATCAGTTTCCTGTAATTTGCAGCATTCATTTTACCCTCTACCTTTACAAGCCTTCCAGGGCCTGTTGCAGAGAAGCATCCTCACAGCATGATGCTACCACCATGTTTCACGCTGGGGATGGTGTATTTTTGGTTATGTGCGGTGTTTGGTTTGCACCAAACATAGCGTCTGGTTTGATGGCCAAAAAGCTCAATTTTGGTCTCAGACCATATAATCTTCTTTCAGTTGACTTCAGAGTCTCCCACATGCCTTCTGCCAAACTTAATAGTGGCTTTCTCTTTGCCACTCTCCCATAAAGCTGTGATTGATGAAGAACCTGTGCAACAGTTGTTGTATGCACAGTCTCTCCCATCTCAGCCACTGAAGCTTGTAAGTCCTTTAGAGGAGTCATAGGTCCCAGGTTGGCCTCCCTCGCTAGTCCCCTTCTTGCACGGTCACTCAGTTTTTGAGGACGGCCTGATCTTAGCAGATTTACTGCTATGCAATACCTTTTCCATTGCTTAATTATTTACTTCACAGTACTCCAAGGGATATTCAAGGATATTCAGTGTCCATCCCCTGATTTATGAATAACCTTTTAGAGGATCTGCTTGGATTGTTCTTTTGTCTTCATGGTGTTGTTTTTCCCAAGATATTGACTCACCAGTAACTGGACCTTCCAGAGACAGGTGTATTTATAATCACTTTAATCAAATCACTTTGACTGTGCACAGGTGATCTCCATTTAATTAACTGAGCAAATTCTAAAACCAGTTTGTTGCACCGTGAGGATTTAGGTGAGTTGCATTAAAGGGGTGAATAGTAATGCAACCAATTATTTTGTTTAATATTTGTTATAAATTTAGAATAATTGGTAGAAATGTATTTTGACTTTGATATGAAAGTTTTTCTGTTGATCAGTGTCATAAAAGTCAAATGAATTTCACTATGATTCAATATTTAAAAATATAAAAACATCCAAGGGGGGTGAATACTTTTTATAGGCACTGTATATATGAATAATGGAACAGAAACATATATTTGTCATTGACATTCCCTTTATAATCATAATTCGAGTGGGGTTTACGCTTTTTTATCATGTTTTCCTATGATGATTGTATCAAATCGCATTGGAGTGTGATTACATTATGCATGCTTTGACATTCGGGGTCAAGAAGGTGACTGAAAAACAGAACTCTGTGACTGCGGCTTCCACTCGAATCCCCATCAGTAGATCAATAATATAAAATGTAAAGGCCTTTGAGTGTGTGTGTGGAGTACTATTTATGTCAATTTAGGTTTCCATATTAGTGTGGAATCAGTTGGTAGATGAAGAAGGTGATGAGCCAGGACACGGCTTGGTATGGACAAGGGAATCAGGTAAAGGTCTTTTAGTTTTTGGGTCTGAGAGGCCTTGGTGAGGACGGATTTAGCCCTTCTGAGATTGTAAACCTGTGGAGCATGGTAGTTTCAGCACTCGACACAATACTTCTAGTTTTTCTTGGGAACTGAGCTAAATTATGTAAGATTATGTTGTTCTTTT
>JAOVYW010041394.1:33914-36414 GCA_025775045.1 Hiodon tergisus | reverse complement strand
CGGGAAGTTCTGGCCATCCAAACTCCTAGACAGAATGCAGACAGTACACTCTCTGCTCACTGTCGTGCTAGGGAGCTGAATGACAAACTCCTAGACAGTGGCCTGGGCAGCATCACCGCAGATGAGATGCTAAAACTCAACAGCCCCAAGCTGCAGGAGGCCCTGCTCAAACTCCTCAGTCTCAGACTGAGAACTGGATGTTTCCCTGAGAACTGTAGGAAGGACTTATAACACCCATCTACTATAGGATAATTATGATGCAAGATTACTGGCCTTCCTAACTGAACACAATTTTGTGAGTTATAGTCAGTGTTGGCTACAATGTTGGAGCAGTCTGAAACTCTTGGCCTCAGTCTACACGACACTGAAGTTAAATTCCTGCTCTACTCAGATGACCTGGTCCTGATGTCACTCATTGAGGGGGGCTGCAGAGGACCCTTTCACTACTAGATCAGTATTGTCATACCTGGGTAGTAAACATAGATAAAAGCAGAGTCTTTTTCCTAAAGAAAGCCAGATCTTAGGGAAAGGGGTTACTACTGCACTCTAGACAACACCACCCTAGAGCACAGCACCAGCTACACATACCTGGGAGTGTACCTCAGGGATCTTTAACCTGGCAGTCAATGCAGGGCTTTTTATGTGATAAAGGAGAGGCTCTATCATATAAATCCTCTTGTCAAAATTTTCCAATGTGTGATCCACTCCCCTATATGGCAGTGAAGTGTGAAACTGAAATATTGAAATTACAGGGAAAAACACCAAATGATGCATGCAGAGCTGCATTTATCCATTAATTATTAATATACAAAAAGGAGCATTAAAATATTAGATTAATTTAAAATCGGTGACCTAAACTCACTCCATCATAAGGCCCATGCCCAGATAAGATTCCCCTCAGCCAGCTGGCATCGAAGCTCACTGAGTAGAGTCATACTGACATCAGCACAGCTTCAGGACATCACTGCAAAGTCAGTTCCAGTCAAAGTAAACCAAATCACCAAACGCCTCAAACGCTCCTGTTTGGACTAATGGGATGCAAACGCTAAAATACAAAACAAACTGGAGTACTATTGGACCCTAAACAGTAGCTATACCCTGGCAGAATACCTGGTAATAAATAGCTGCCTGTCACGTTGTGACAGACTCACAATAAGTGCTCTGCTCTGGGGGAGGTGCTACTGATGGGGATATACATTTGGGATATTTATATGTGGGACATATATATTCACTATTTTCTGCCTTGTTCAGTTATTTATTTCTGTTAAAAATGTTCTAAATTTTATGTTCTAAGTGTTTAACCTTTAATTTAAGTTGTTTGCTTAGTTCTATTTATTGGTTATAATGAATGTATATAAATGTTTATAAATGCAATACTATCAATGGAAGTCAAGCTAATAAGGCACCTAGAGAGGGGTGGGGGAGTGGGGGTGTAAGACGTAGCTATGTGAAAAGGAGAACATGCAGTTTTAATTGGATACCACAGCGTCTGTCGGATTTAAGATTTTCGGATTTTCTGGCTCAGAACATGGTTTCTCCTTATTAATGCTGTGATGAGCTCCGTTTTAATTGAGAGCTAATCCCCGTCTGTATTTTTCTGGGGCAGGAGTCGTGGTCCCCTCACTTTACACGACGGCTAACAGCAGTAAAGGCTCTAGTGCGGGACGTTGACATTCGGCTGGGCTGCACACCTCGCCTGGCTGGCGACAGGCAGGTTATCTGCAGCCTTGCTGTGCTTGCATTTCTTTGGCGTGCCTTTGCGTTCCAGGCAGCTGCCGCAGTTTCTCAGTCTTAAAGGAGCATGAGAAAGATTCCAATCTCTCAGTGAAGGTCGGGTTTAAGTACACTCTGCAGACGGAAATAGAAGGGTCACACTAAACTGAATACAAGCCATCGTGAGATGATGTCTGAGACCTCTTTGCACATTCAGGACGTTTATTTATTTCTTTGGTGCAGATATGTATCTCCAGGGATATTAGATTTAATTGGAGATCATATGTTTATTTCCATGAGTCATATTGCAAACTACACATTGAGTTGACGGATATGCTAAGACTATGAATCCATATCAGTTTACCGTTTTTCGAAATAAGTTCAATATTCAATAAAATGTGCCTTTTTCTTTAAATGTTATAAATAATTAAACAAATTTATATTACATTTTAGGAAGAGTGACCCCCCTCCCTGTCTGACGATCCCCTTGTCTGTCTCCACAGAGGGGAAGGTGTACGCAATGGGTGGGATGGACGCGGACACGACCCCCCAGGCACTGGTCCGTGTCTACGAGCCAGCCAAGGACCAGTGGCAGCCTCTGCCCTCCATGCCCACTCCCCGATATGGTGCTGCCTCTTTCCTGCGTGGGAACAAGATCTACGTGCTGGGTAGGGCCTCTGCCAGCAGAGATCAGGGTGCTGGGAACAGCACTGCCAGCAGAGATCAGGGTGCTGGGAACAGCACTGCCAGCAGAGATCAGGGTGCTGGGAACAGCACTGCCAGCAGA
>JAOVYW010041394.1:11694-27354 GCA_025775045.1 Hiodon tergisus | reverse complement strand
AGAGGCAGTGAGTGGCCCCTGTCCTCCCAGAATAGAGGTACAGTTCCTCACTCCTAATGCTCAGCCACGTGTCTCACACTCCGTCAAGCTGCTTTGGAGGTCGATTGGGTCTGTCCAAAATACTCAGCGTGACTTGAGCACTTATGGGTGCCTTATGCAATTGACATTGTAATGGCAAAACTAATTAGGCTACCTATCACTCAGCTGTTCTTGAGTGATAGGCAGTAGTCAATGAGATACAGTCAGTAGAATGAGAAACACCTGAAATACCCATTATGAAGCGGTTCATGTGGTACACATAGAATGATTAATATTCTATTGTATTTGTTAGGATTTTATTTATTTATTCATTTATTTATTAGCATTTTGACAAAAATGTTGATAAAACCCTGATAGTTTCTCAAAAACTCTTTGAAAGCATAGAACTCTTGACCTCTTTGAATCAGTCTCCTTGGATACCATTCATTGTATCGGCATGCAACTTTTGGATGCTCCTCTTTACAAGTTATCAGAATAAACCTACGGTATGGAATACCATTTGGCGAGGAACTCGGTACGGGCAAATATGCATTTCGCACTACACGTTTTTAATGATAAAATAAAAGTTCTGTAAGAAGAATCAATGTCGTTGGGCACTGCTGGAAACTGCTCTCATTGATCTCGTTGCAGCTATGCTGATCATTGGCGGTTCAGGGCTTGAGTTGCAGATAGCAGCCGTAAGCACCGGCCATTAGCATAAATCTTGCCCACAGGCAAACACTGAAGTATGCTGAGATGTTTCAGAGTCGAGCAGGAGGTGAAAAGGACAAAGCCAGGGAAAATAATTAGAAATTAACAAGGTGCAGGACACCATATGAAGCAGGCAAGTATGAAGACTGTTTAGTATTTAAGAACGAATGAACGATTATGTTAGAGGGGTTTTCTGGAGATGAAGATGCTATTCAGGGTGGAAATGTTTAATTACTAGACGAGGGAAGCAAACGCAATTAAAATACTCACAAGCATTTTCATCAAGTAACATTTCATTTATACAGAGGCCTTATGACCATCCTTGGCCCCTGCCTTATGTCTTCTGGGAGCTGTCACTCTGAGTGCATGCCAATCACTTTCCTCTTGTCCATCACTGAGAGCTATATCCATATTATCTGTGCACTTAAATATTTACTTTTCCTATTACCATGTTAATTACCATTTCATATCAATGGATGATTTTCTGACCTTTTCAATTGAAATTATTATTTTGATGTTGGATTTTTGTTGGTGCTGCTTATTATTTCTGGGAAATGGAGGCAAACGTCAAGAGCAGAGAGTCCTTTTACTGGACCAGTTTATTTACTGTCTGTATGTCTGTCTGAGCACGTGTGGGTACACACGTATCCATTCCATCTGTGCATAAATGTGTGGGGTCATTTGGGTCTTACTGCTGTTTGCAGAAGACTAAAAAACTGTGTGTGTGTGTGTGACCGTGTGTGTGTGTGTGTGTGTGTGTGTGTGTGTGTGTGAGAGTTCTGGGGTTAACTGTAAAAATGCAACATCAGTGGTTCAGCACCAGTCTCAGGGTTACAGCTCTACATACATTCTACCATCTGTCTCACTGCTCTGCTGCATGCCCAAGATGCTGTTATACAATCAGTGCTCTAATTTAGGTATCCACCATAAAAAGATATAGTTTTGTTATTATTGCTGATGAACGACGGAGTGAATTATAAGACCCTGAAGTGAACATTACATGGACATAATGCCTTTGCAGCCCCGTGTTTAACAGTGAACAAGCAAAAGCGCTGAAATGTGATTGAGGTGAGGGCAGAAAATCAGTTCAAACAGGGATGAGAAAATGCAGCTAATTATACACTGTGTGGAACAGTTACAGCCTTTTCCTAATGTGGTGTGTTTTAACTGATCAGTTTCCTCTGCACTGTGTATCTCCTGTCGCGTGTATTAGTAAGGTTGCATTTCTCTGCAATTTTCTTTTGCTCCTGTATCGCTGAGCATAGTGTAGGAGTTTTTAGTGAAAATGAAAGCCCCTAACATTATACATTTTTACAGTCCATTCCCTATCATATTTACCTACTTACTCATGGTCATGTAGGCGGAACACATTAGTGACCGAGCAGCGAGCAGAAAGGCGAGTCGAATGAGAAATGTCATCCCTGTCTCTTCTGTCTTGTTTTTGATAGAGATTTTATTTTAGTATATGCCATATATCCTAAAAGCCACTTGCGGGATGTCATGGTGTCTTACGACAATTACAATAGACCCTGACATGTTTCAAATATAGGTACTGCAGCCTAATGATGTGTCTAATTGATGTCATTTAGTATTTGCATAAATATGCATGAGGATCCGTCCTCTGTAAATGCAGCTCTGTTGTGTATGAAAGGAGGTAGGTGTCAGCTACTAATGCTGGCTAAAGACCTGTGGCCTGTGGAGAACATTTTAAACAAGATCACTGCATATACCGGATGCACTGCGTATTTTGACTGTTCTAAATAAATAAAGAGATAATTAAATGCAAGCGCACAATATTTTTTCAAATAGATAAAAAAGACAGCGATAGGTGACATCGATGAAGATTGTTGAACATCATTTTAAAAAAATAATGTTTAAAATAAATAATTCAATTGATTCCCGTCTCCACATTCAGCATTTTGTGCACCACACATTTTTCATGACACTGAACACTGAACATCTGCAAATGTCCAATTTATTATTAATTTTTTGTGGACCAAGTTTGAGCAGAATGTGTTTGTTTCAAAATAGGATGCCAAAAAGCATGGAATCTAACTGTCATGAGAAGCAAAGCTGTGTCTGCTAATTAACCCAATTTGTGGCATAGCAAAAGACTGTAACGTTTGTGAGATACTCATCTCCAGATATGAAGAATGCTCACTAGACATGTGGACTCTGTCTCTACGCTTATGGCCCTCCTCCAGCATGTCAACACAGTGCCAACGTTTGAAGTAACACACATGTATTGACCCCTATTAAAATGGCACTTTTTAAAATAAGACTCTGAGTGCCTCTTCTAATTTAACAATATCTTAATCGTGAATCTATGAATTGAGGTTTTGCACATTTTTGTGTCCCTATAATGAAATCATGTCAGCGCGTTTGACTGAAATCCTTCCACTTCATAGACAAATGGGGATAACCAAGCATAACTTCCAAGGGAAACCCTGTTCACTATTATAGCTAGAATAGCATCTGTCAGCGTGTATCATGATTTTTATATAAGGCATTTGCAAAGTGCTATATATTTTTATAGGATATATAAGAAAACTGGATCTAGTGGCCAACATTTCATTTTTTTTTGCCTTTAAAGGGCTGCTATGATGGTAACCCTAGGAATGCCACTGATATATATTGTGTATAACCGCCTTTTTACACCTCATATAAGTCGCATTTTAAAATCCCTGGGAACTCAAAAATAACAGAATTTTTTAACAGAAGTAAGTAATATTCTTGTTTTTGAAATATCTGTCCTACTGCTATTATTTAGCATCATGTTTCTCTGCGCAGTTCTGTCAGTAACATTTTACATTGTTTCCTACTGAAACATAAAATTATTGCACATATTTAGTTATTCTGTTTACACATTTATTTCAGCAGATGCTATTATCCAAAGCTTCATACAGGGACATCAAAGTACAATATAACTAGTGTGACCTAAAGAGTACACATACAGTAGCATAATAACGTTAGTTGTTAAATGGTGTACAAATTAGGGCCTTTGATCATTCCGCTATTTATTTAACTTTTGTTCTTTTCCTCTTTGCTTCGGAATTACAATATTGTATTTCCTTCCACAATCTCACAATGCAGTATTGCACAAGAAGGAAAGCGAGTAATGAATCACAAAGGTGTCCAGGCTGACACATGCATATACTACAGGAGTTTGACTGCCAGCTGAACGCCTGCATCCTTTTAAAGTGGTTATATGGCAAACACATCATCTATGGACATATTAGGTGACTATAATAGCAATGTTCGGTGCAGGGGCCAGATATATTTGGCTGTGAGGAACGTGCCCGGTCATTAGACGTTGTGCCAGGTGAACTTCTGTCGATCTTGTAGGGCAAAAGTTCACTGCTAAAAGGGATGTCTTCCCCTTACAGTCATGACAGGAAGGCTGAGGCTCAGGAAGGTGGCAGTTTGAAGCACCCAGGTTTGACATCCAGTCAGAGAGCTGATGTACACTCACCTGCATGTCCTGGCTATGACTGTGATGGAGAGCTTTCGCTTAACCATGAGAGAAAGGTTACTGGCAGGCAAGAAAGTTATTCAGGCTGATTGATAGGTCTTGAATTTGTGAAATGTGTAGAGTAGAGTTTAACATGATCCTGTATGAGATCTTTTGAGTCATGGGGGAAACCAAAACGGCTTCATTGGCATTACAGGGATAGGTTGAACATATTTGAAGAAATAATGAACGCAAGCGACCTGGTGCTAAGGTAGGGGGTCGAGCATAAGGGGGTTTAGCACCGAGCCCTGAATAACTCCTGTCAAGGAGTCTGACATGCAGAGCTGGGGTTCCTTGGTCGGAGTTCCTGGAGAGTCAGGAGGCAGCAAGGATTAGGGCAATGCTTTGTCAGCAGGACAAGGGGAGGACCAGGACGGAAGAGCAGAAAACAGCAGTGAAAAGCGTTAGCGTTAGGTTGGGTCTGGGAGGAATAAAATGGAGGGTTCATTTCAAGCTTTTCTTTTAATTGAAACGAAACGTGTGAAGGGAAGTCAAGTAATTTGCACTGGCTTGAAAGCAGTTGAGAAGGTGCCTGTGGTAAAGGAGGAACTATCCAGCCAGGTAATAAATGGAAAGAGGTCAAGCAACAGAATCTGCAAAAGAGAGCAGGTTGTTGGTGTGCGAGTTTGCAGAGACTGAATTTTAGTTACACTTGTTCATGGGTACAGATATATTTAGTCTCTCAATATGACAAAAAAAACATACTGTAACATCAATACAAGGTCGTAAAAATCTCATTAGAATTTTGAGAATGAATTATTTCATGGCTGTAAATCATCACCAGAATGATTAAAGACAAAAACAAATTCGGAAAGCTAACACCAGCAGTACATACAGCAGTGCAAACGGAGAATGGCTGGAAGCGGAATGAGACAATGGTTCACTTGAACTCTAGAGCAAAGGGTTTCTCTCTCTTTGTGGAATTTTCTTTGCGCTCCTGGATGTTCTATTTTGGAGCGCCTCGAGTATTCTCATTCCTGCACTCGATAATCTGGTCCTGTCAGAACTTTCAAGAAGGGCATAAGGACTCCCTGTGGGTCTCTATTTTGACCTGTCCATAGTGGGAAATGCTTACGCAATGTAGTTCGATCTACAGGAAATGGAAAGGGCATTGTTAAAGTCTCGTGAAACAATAGCGCTTATATCTGACACCCTCATTCATCCCTCTTGCTTACCTCCTTTTATTCCATTCCTATCAGATGCTGAAGCAGTCAGAAGTATTTGCTTTCAGATTTCCTACAATATAATGTAGCACTAAAAGGCACTTGAGCTTTATAATGAGCGCCTTTTCACTGTCTAAATCAAGCTTGTGGTGGGATTATTAATACTCCATTTGTAATTATTATTTTACGCCACTGCCTGGGGCAAAGTAATATGCTACAAAGCTCAAATTCTCATTATCACAACTAGGGGTTGACCGTACTTCAATTGATATTTTTCTCTGGAGGTATTGTTTTCACAGCAGAAGCATGTTGTTGGTGGTATATAAGTCCATGCAACACATAGTGTTACGGTTAGTCATAATTAAAGGAAAAGGAACACAGGAACTGGAAATTTCAGTTGGAATAACTCAGTATAAAGGCACTGGTATCGTAGTTACTTAAGTGCAGCCTTGAGTTTATACCATTAAGCATGTAAGCATTGTGAACAAGAGGAATTGACAGGAAACAGCCCTTGAACTGTGACCCCTGAACTGACCATAGATATAAGAACATGAGAGTCAGTGAATCTGTGTGTTTGGGGAGGAGCTTTTTCATGCGTTTGATTGGTCTGGTGTAAAAGATACAGAATCTGTAAAAATGTACATTAGGGAATAAAATAAAATATTTTTAAAAAACTATTTAAGAGTACAACAGTCAGGAGTAACTGACAGGTACGGAACAGATCAGCTGGGTAGGTGGTGAACCAGTTCAGTGTAATTCCCAGAATTCCCATCCAATCGTGGCCACCTCTCACTGCTTGGCTCTGGTGTATTATCTTAATCTTCAGACTAATCTTTGCATCTCGAGTCTGCAGGTTCTCCTAATGTGTGGAAACTTATTTTGGCTGTGAGTCATAGTGGGTCATATTATGTTCCCAACCTGTTCGGGATTAAGCATTTAGCAAGCAACTTGCGGTAATTTCTTTGCCGAATTTTCAAACGTTTATTTATTTTCCTCATGAACACTAACGGGCCTACTATACTAGTTAAAAAAAACTGCTAATAATTTATCCCTACATAACTGAATACAGAAATAGCACAGTAATGATTAGAAAAACCCTACGTGATCCGCTACAGTTTCTGAGACCCTTATGTGATGGAAAAACCAAAAAACCAAAAACAAAATCAACCATTGCAAAAGTTCCCTTTCAAATACGAAATACGAATCATCACAGGTGTATTATTTCTTTTTAAGAACCCAAAATTCCGAGCAATTATGCCAAATCACGCAGGAGTGCTTGCTCTCACGTGACTGCAATCTTATAAAGTTCTTGCTCTTTTTTTCTTCATTCATCCGAGCTGAGTGATTAAGGCTGGGTAGTTGTTGTTGTTTTTTGTGCGTTTCCGTCTCTGGGATGTCTGTGGACATTGCGACTGACAGCGCTGACTGGGAGAGCTCAGTTCCTAATCTGTCTCCCCCGCTTCGGTGGCCCTTGGGGGCCATTCTCGCTCATCAGAGGTTGCCCGCCCTAGGCAGCATTCTGTGCAGTGCTTCAAGGATTCGCCCCAGTGCTCGCCCCAGGGAGAGTGAGAAATGAGAGCGTTCTGATGAACGGCCGACAGGAGCGACCAAAAGGCGTACTGCTGCATGAAGGATCACTTCAACCTCTGAGTCAAGCTCCTCTCCGCCCGGGTCTCCTGCTGCCACATGCTTTGGGTTTTCCGGGGACCACCTGGAAAGCCAGGCTCAGTGCACCCAGACTGCATGCTCGTTACAGTTCGCCCATCGTCCGCCCATGTTCAGGGGAGTGGTTTCAGGTTGCAGATCCACGGGCTAATTGTTTTCTAGGCCTCGAGGTCCTGGCACTGTTGCGCCAGTGTGCTGTCTCTGTGGTTCCAGCGCCCTACAGAGCGGGGGCGTTCTATTCAAAGTACTTTCTCGTGCTGAAGCGATTCTGAATCTTCGGCGGGTCAACATCTACATGTAGGCCTCAGTCCATCCGGTTCATATTTGAAAGGTTGGGTTATTATAATAACCATTGTTTCCTAAAATAGACATATTAACCATCAGTCTTTGCTGCCGCTGTGGTACCGCAGTGGCTCAGAAGAAAAAATAGGCAAAAGTGTCATGGCCACCAGAATTTATTGTGGTCACATGACACCAACCACTTACACACGATTTGGCATAACTGCTCAGAACTCTGGCTTGTTAAAGGGAAATTGTGCATTAGTGATGGTTAATATTTCTATTTCAGGGAACTACGGTCATGATAATAAGCCAGAGTCTTGTGTGTCGCCTTTCCTGGATGAAGCATGAACATGGGCTATGCACCATCTGAAGGATGACTCATTTATTTATTGCGTGGAGGCAAAGACACAGCTGTAATGCTACACGGCCGGGCGTGCAAGTTGTCAGAGATGAGATGTCTCTCCAGGCCTGCCTGCTGTCTATTAAAAACCGCAGCACGCATATGCTGTAGCAAGCTGCTGCCATGACGCCGACATATGTTAGGAATATTGTCATGTTGACTAGAACTGGGATTCACTAAAAATATTTCATTGGGGGTAAGGATTTTTATGATCTCTGCTGTTAAATTGAAATATTTTATTTAAACCCTACAGCTGTTTGGAAAACAAGAGAAAGGTTTAAGCTTGTTTTCTTTTTTTAATGGCTTAATCAGTCTTGTTGATATAATGTCAGTTATATGTCAGCCTGTAGGTTGTGGTGCGTTGAGTATAATTAACTGAAAGAACAATATTTTGACAAAAGCCTTTGTGGATTACCAACCAATTAGTTATTGATTACATTAAAACAAACCAAAAAGTTTTTTTTTAAATTGTGCATATTTAATGAGATGACAAATAATTTGCGTAAATGAATGGGGGGGTAAATAAAAAGTCACAATACAAAATAATCTTATAATTTTGGGTATATTCATCTGGTCATATTTCATTCTGATAGGACAGGAATTTTTTTTCCTATTCACCTGTAGTTTCTCGCCTTAAATACACTTCCCATTTGAATGTTTGTTTATATTCAATATATATATATATCCAGAGAGACTTCTGGCATGAAGTTAGTAAAGCAGGCAATTTTTTAGCACAGTTGATGGTGATGGTCTCCTCAATGCGGACATTAGAGGAGTAAATGAATGAATCTTATGAGCGAGTTCCCTCTGAGGGACTTCCGGCGCAGTGTCCGTGGCTAAGAACATTCATTAGCCCTTATGAGAGCTGCCAAACTCTATCTGGAAAATGCACAGGAGAGATGGAGAGATCAGCACAAACATTGCTGAAGCCTCTGGTTGTGCCGAACGAGTATAGATCAGGATGTGGGACAGTGTTTGTAGAGTAATTCCTCTCTCTTTGTGTTATTCTAATTACAGTAATGGGATGGCTACGTTGACTGTGTGGGGTCTAAGAGATGCTATAAGCCCGGTGTTAGTGTTGTACTGATTAGGTTGGCAATGAAAATATGGCTATTTACTTGCAGTTTTTTTTTTTTTACACTTAAGGTTTTAATTCCCTTTAATTCCCAAGCATTCTCTTTGCAACACCTAGTAATTTAAAGCTGATGTATTCGATTTGGCTAGTCCCCATCTTTTTTATAAACTACAACACCTGTCCTCAAGGATAGAATTATTGCCATCTGAATTGCAGAACCAGGGAAATAACATTTTCATTTAATCAGAGCTGGAGTTGTAAGGCTGCATATTTTGTGAGCCTCAAATGGAGCTGTCGCTACTAGAGCCTGTTGTCTTCATTTGTGGGCCTGGAGAGATGGGGATTGTAATGGTGTCGTTGGCAGGCCAAGCACACCGGTTTATTTGGTAACATTTGACTGTGTTTATTATTATCATTATTATCATTATCATTCATTTCCCTTTCCTCAGTCAGTCTCCTATTCTGATTGGCTGACCTGACAGAGAACTTGTCACCCATAGTTGTTGCTATATTCTAAACAAACATCACTGAATAACATTTTTAGAACATTGATGTTGAAGTATATCATTTTTGTACCAAACTACTTATACCGTCGCCCATTTTTAATGTTTGTTTACTTATTTAAGAAGATGCATAGTTCCAATTTAACACGTAAACTAAAATTGCTATTAATTCTCCGTGTAAATTTACACATGATCACTATGGGAACATGATAATTTGCATAAAGGTAGTAATATTTATTAGTTTATGGTTTGCATAGGAAACTACAAGACCAGGGTTCTCAAAAACAGCACTTCCATGCTGTTTTTAATCCAACTTGAATTCCTCACTCATGATACACGGTTTATCATAACCCAAAACTGACTGCATTACCCCCCCCCCCCCCCTTAATTGGGGTCTCCCCATGTAGTCCTTTTAAATTCTGCACCTGGCTCCAATTGACAATATGGCCAGGTGTGGGTGATAATGACTTTGAGGGGCACATTCTCGCACAGCTTTGGGTAGATCAGGCCCATTCAGCATATTATACAATTCATTTAGACATGCGTTCCCTTTTATTCCCGTCTCCAAAAGCAAGTCATAGAACTTTAATGACTTTTTGTTTTAACTTTTTTTTCTTTTGAATCTTCTCTCCTTTTTTCCCCACTTACTCACATCTTGTTTTGTTAAATTGTCAGCTGTACTTTCTCATGTTTCTTTAAGGGTGCTTAATTAATTGTTTGAGTACACAATTTAACTGCACTTGCTAAAGCACCTGCACTTGCTTCTCAAAACGGCTGCCTTGATGAAATGTGGGTTGAGGATTAACACAACCAGTTACTGCTTGCTGCGATTAAGAGCCATCCAGGGCCGAGGCCACCGGGTTGGAGACAACCGAGCATGCGATTTGCAGCCGGCAAACCTGTCTGTCTGTCTGACAGCTGTTGGTTTAGTCACTACTTTGTGATATGGGCATGTGCAAGAAGATTAATCCAACACTTGCCCTTTGAAAGACCTTATGCAACATTGCAGAATGCTTTGCAACAAGAAATAACCGTGAAACAAATGATGCTTAAGACACTCAAAAAATTTGATATTTAAACATTTTTCCCTTGTATCTGATGCAAAAACAAAACAAAACAAAAACCTAGGCTGTAATAATACATATAATAATAGCTTTTCACATGTGACAACCATAAGCTTTGCACTTATCCCATCCAGTGATGCAAGCTGGTCACGATGGGCCGATGTGCAAGCTGTGTTTCTTGGTCCTGTTCCCATCCCCACCGCATCGCGCCAATATTATATAGAATACATTGTTTTTATGGATAAGTCTGTGGAATGAGCCAAGCGTATTATATGAAAGCAGACAAAAAAGTAATCAAATCCAAAGGCATATCTTAGATTAGAGTTAGAGTTTACAGGGAGACGCACAAGGTTGGCCATAGGGTTGTGGGCAACACAGGGTTGTCCTGCAGCCTGGAAAGCACAACACACTGTACTCCAGAACAGACCGCAGATCAAAGTAAGATCATCCCAACTTGAATGATTTACTCAGGAATCAGTGGCAGAAACACAAAGCACATCAGACAAAAACAGCTGCTCATCTCAAGGTGCAAAGGAAATCTCATGGCACGGCTTATAAATCCGATCAAAAACCCAGCGAAGCATAGGCTTGTTCTGTCAGGACCTTGGTGCGGCGGCCCGTCTCAAATTATCACAAATGGTTATCTTCGCTATCTTAGCTAGTGCGCTACCTGCAAGGGCTAGGCGGGAGTAGCAACGCTAGTGATGGGTAGCTAACGGTATCTGCGTCTTCCTCTTTCACGTCATCTGATGATTCCACTCCAGTGTTTCTAGGGGATTATGTAAAGGCCTCTAGTTTAGGTGTATCTACAAGATATTATACACATTTTCGCGGGGTTCTTCTTGTCAGTGTCCTCGACCCGAAGTCCGGAGTGTACAATCGAAATCAGATTGCATTGTGGGTAAGAATGAGTGAACAAATTTAGGGAACGAGATGTAGGGAATGAATTTGGACACCACTACAAAATGGCCGACACCCAAAATAGTGAAATAGTGGATAGGGGGCAGTTTCGGACACAGCACCTGTGTACAGGATTTGTAGTGATGCATTTGCACAATGGGAAATTACCAACTGGGGAGAAAAATCAGAAATGACTGGCAATTCCATATATTTAAAAGAAAGGGAAAGTCAACTTCATCAAATAAAGTGTTCTCACAGTATTTTCCCTTGCTTTCCAATGGCTTGGACGTTTCCGAACATTATATATAATCAACTGGTCTAGACCAGTGTGTGAGTCATCGTCATCACTAGCTGTTTTTTGATCAGCCTTGTCTTTTTTCCCCTCTTCAAGAGACACTTCACAGGGAAAGCAAACAAGCCATGTCACCCCAAATTTAGAAAATCAAATCAGCTGTAAGGCAGACGGCTGCCCAGACAGCCTGCAAGCGTATTGGTTGGCTTGATCGTGATGAGTGATTCATGTTGTTCTGAGTGCAGATTCTTTGCGGTCAGTTCTCATTTTCCAGCTGAAAACCTATTGGCAGAGAATATTTCCGACAGAGAGAGTGATAGGTGGTGAAAGGTGAAAACACAAAGTCACTTCAAACGTGTTTTGATGTGTGCTCTAAAACTAATCGATTTTTGATTAGATGCATGCATCTACAGAAGAATAACTGGTTAAGATTATATGGTTAACTGCTAGGTTGCCGGTTGGCTTCAGTAAATATCTGGCTGTATAAGTGATTGAACATGTGATAAGTGATTGTAGTTAGAAAAACAAAATTAAAAAATCAACGTAAGAAACAAAAGTAACCAATTCTACAATGTCATTGTACAATTTATTATGCAAGTACATTAAAAGTTGAACCCTATTAAGGAAGAATTCTTTACAGAAATATTTGCCCAGAAGTTGTTACTGTTGTGGCCAATGATCTCCATGCGTTCTATTCCTTTTTTTAGGAATCTGGATTAAACCCACGAGAGCCTCACGGATGAGGGAGAAGAGAGCGGATTTTGTGGCTGGTTGCCTGGGTGGAAGGGTCATTGCTGCCGGAGGCCTAGGTGAGCAGAGGGCAACACCGTATTTCTGAGAAACCAGTGTCCGTTGTTGGTACCATCAACATTGCTTGGTAATATCAACTGAACTGAGATTTTAGGGATCAAGGAAAATAAGGACAAACCCGTTTAGACCTGTCTGATGAATTCTGGTTGGTCTGAGCTAGAATTCAGCAGCTAGAATTCAGCAGCTGTTCATTATTTTAGGTTTTAAATAGGCACTCAGTGAAACAGTATTATTTTTGACATTTTTGAGACTGTATTCACTTAACGCTCAATACATAGATTTGTAGTTTCCCCCCAATGGTATTTAATTTAGTTTTTTGCTCTAGCAACTTTGTGCCATCACAGTGTGTGACAGGATGCCTTTTATTTTTCTACCAATGCATTTGTTTTGACTATAAGAACCTCTCCTACTCAACCTCATGTATGAATGTGCATGTGCTTCTGATATGCATGAGTAATGAATAATTCATTAACGCATGAGTAATGAATATTCATAGCTGTGTGCAGCATCCTTGCCGCTGGTCATAACTGGCCAGCATGCTACACACGGTGACCTCCAGTGACACCTCGGCAATATGAAGTTGGCTGATAGGTCCACACCAGCAGATGAATGGAAGTTTGAATGTTCACTTTTATCTTAGCTTTTTTATGATGCTAATGAAGCGTTTTTGTATTGTTTTTATTTTGGGGGATGGGAGGAACAGCCCTACCCGTGAGGGTGGATGGATGCTGGCATATTTCGTGTCTAGTTTTTCTTTTATTTCCTCTTTGCTGTGTATTTCTGATGGCATTTATCATCCTTTTTTGGCAAACTGCTAATTGCACATTACAAAGCTGTATTTTTTATTTTTATGAGTAGAATAAATAAGATACTTACAAAAAGAAGGAAACTGCTATTAAATGAAATTTTATTAAATTTATTTTGGTCCCAGCACCAGTCACTTGGCCCGGTGATACCACTGTACTTGAGTACCATACTGGAAACCCAAGGGAGCTGTAGAGAGCTTGTCTTCAATGATGTGGCCTCCTCAGTTTAGGATTCACACATTCAATTATTTTTTTAAACTGCACCCAGCACAACTGGCAGATTTAGAGCATAAAAGTTCAGTTTTCAGAGCTCTGGTATTGTCCAACCCATTTCATGAAGAAGACGGACAGTACAAAATTAGAATCCCACCTATGAAAACAAAGAAAAGCCAAAACAACACAAGCAATTTCCAATAAGGATTCCATACGGACACAAGACATAAGGTTCATGGACTGCCGACCAAGACCATTCACAAGGAGCCACCAGGTACAGAAAGAAAAGGTCTACATCGGCTTGAGATATGGGCAGGGACATACCACCAATCTACAAACCATTTCTGTCACATGGCCCAATAGGTCCGGTGTCATACCTGAGCTAGGACAATCATCTGAGGAAGACCTTGAGACATGGCTGAAAGAACTTACTTCAAAAAATATAAAGAAATCGAAAATAATAAATGTACGTTCTACGTTTGTAATTTTCTTAAGGAAACATAAAAATCTTTTTTGTGTGTGGAGTGCTTCAGGAAACAGTGCATAATATTTAGTATCTGGTTTTTTTGTTTGGTTTTTTTTAACCATCCAGGGAGTTTATGGTATGGATTTTTACAAATTCCAGGAGAGAGTGTGGGCGAGAGGTTTTTCCTCTACCACATATGATATTTAGGCCAATGTGCTGCAGCTTAAACACAGTGTGTTTTGTGCCTCAGCCAACTGTCTCTAAAAAAGAGATTTTGAGACATATTAAGAGATTTTTTTTATGCTTTCTTTTAAGGGTGAAAAACAATCCTTTCTATTATTTATGTTATTGGGTCCATCAGTTCTGACAGTGAAAAGCCTCTTCTTCAGACTGTCATGATACTCTCTCCCCCTCTGTCTGTCTTTTCTCTCCATGTCTGATTCTCCTGTTCTCCCTCTCTCCCCCTCTGTCTGTCTTTTCTCTCCATGTCTGATTCTCCTGTTCTTCCTCTCTCCCCCTTCTCCTCTTTTCCTGTTATTTCCAAATGCCTCTCAGTTCCTCCCATCTTCTCCTGTTACACCGTTTCTGCTTTTAGAAACTGGGGAGAGAGAAAAATCCTTGATATGATTCATGTTCATTCTACATTCTAATTTCATTTGAAGTCAGAAACAGGCATTGACGATAATATTATTTTAAAAAATCTTTCAAGCTCAGCCCATTGTTAAACACTGAAGGTAAATAATTGAATAGCTACGTTTGAGATTTAATTTCATTTGGCTTCTTAAATCTCCTCATAGAAAGTTTATTATGACCCCCCCCACCCACCGTCACCCCCTCCACCCCTCACGTTTTCTCCTAGATTTGGAATCACAAGGGATATATTTAGCCCTGGCTACCAGCACACGGCACAAACCCTGGTTTAGCTCTCGTCCACATGTGTCCTTTATCAGTATCTCTGGCTATGTGACTTTGATGCCTGCTAACGGCACACAACATAACACTGCAGTGTAGGTCTGCAAGTCTGCAGTGCTTTCATGTTGCAACAGAGTCTCTGTGCGTTCAACATCCCAGTGTAGTCTATATACCGGGGGCCAGAAGGGGAGTTTGGGTAAGCCCCCGCCTTCTCGGCTCCCCTGTCCCGTCTCTATTTTTGCTCTACGAGAGAAGTTCTCATAATTCCTAATTCCTCCTCTTTTTGCTGATGGAGGTCTGGAAATTGACTCTGAAAATGACATCCTATCCTCACCCCCAGATTGCAAGTTTTCAGTTTCTAACTTAATCCTCTTTATGAAAAAGTTGCTGTAGGTCAGTGTGGCGGTACAGTCCGTAATGGGCTGCATTTAAAAATATTCGTGTGCATGCTCATGTCCAATTTTCAAACTTTTCACAGCGCATTGCCCATTTCTGTAGTACACATCGCTTTACAGAACAAGATATTGAAATCCTGTTTTTACTTTACAGTATAGTACACAATCGATTGCTTACTAGACTGTAGTTGTAGATAGTCTTAACTATTAATAAAGTTGCATCATCACTAGTATTACAGTCAAAATCTTAAAATATAATACCAGCAGTTTAATAGAGTATTTCTAATGTTTTTATTTTATGTTTTAATGCTGTATGATGGTGTATGATATGAATGGTAGAGTGGATCAGCTACAGTAGCATGTTTTAATGCTGTATGATATGAGTGGTAGAGTGGACCAGCTACAGTAGCATGTTTTAATGCTGTATGATATGAGTGGTAGAGTGGACCAGCTACAGTAGCATGTTTTAATGCT
>JAOVYW010041394.1:0-11353 GCA_025775045.1 Hiodon tergisus | reverse complement strand
GGTAGAGTGGACCAGCTACAGTAGCATGTTTTAATGCTGTATGATATGAACGGTAGAGTGGACCAGCTACAGTAGCATGTTTTAATGCTGTATGATATGAATGGTAGAGTGGACCAGCTACAGTAGCACTGTATGCAGCAAAGGTGCCTATGCTCAGCTCCACAAGTGCATAACTTACATTGGTTCTGGCTATACCAGATAACTGGGGAGCATTTTTTATAGAATAAAAAGCAAATTTGCTTATTCAAAAGTAGTAGCTGTTCCTTTGGTACAATGACTTATAGGAAGACGAATTGACAACCTGAGAAATCCCTTCTTCATTAAAAAAAGCTACACTGCACAGAGCTTTCGGGATTACCTGCACCAGAAGTGGCGGCTCGCTGTTAAGCTTTTATGATCTGTAAGAACTGTAAGAATCCTTCCAAGAACATTATTATTGGTAGGATGGCAAATTTTAAGCTGAGATGCAGTGTTGGCACCCAACCACATAATAAGTTATATTGAAAAGGTTCAAGTAACATAATTTGTGTTTTAAGTGGATTTACTTACCTAATGAGTTGCACTTTAATAACGATCTGGTCACTATCTAGAAACAGTAGTGTACTCACATAGATTGTGATGAAACAGTTTACGCTCTAATTACTGTGAAAGAGAAAACTTACAAAATTCTGCACTCCAGATAATGTACAGTAACAATAGAACCCCCCCCCCCCCCAAAAAAAAAGAGAAAGGAACAGCTGGATCCCTCATGCCTTATCATCTGTACTTCAATTTTTGTTTCCATGGAGACCAGAACAAGGTTTGAGTGGTGGGTAACTTAGGATGACAGAGAACTCAACGCTGAAATATGATAACTTTGTTTTTTGTTTTTTTGTGAGAGTCGTATTTGTCTCTCCGTGGACAACAGTGCCCTGTGGCACCTGACATATTTATGAATGTCCTGATTTGTTTTTGTAGCTAAATTTGGCTCTCTCTCGTTGATTTAGGAGAATGAGCACTCATTGTCATCCAGTTCAGGCCATCATTTCTTTATTAAAACCATTGATTGTGTTCTAGAATCTAGATGCCAGTGATTTCCTGGTGTTCTGCATTGCATTAATATCTGGATAGACAATATATTTGGAGAGTTATTATTTCTATTTTATTTTTAAACTTTTCGTGGGTCTTCAAATAAGGTAAAATAAGGATGTTTGAATTGTGTCTCTGTCCCACATGTCTGTGCATAAACCAAGGTGGGCTGCGGGTGGGCGGGTGGTCGTTCATGCCGCTAAACCAAAGTGAAGTAAAATAGCATGCATTCAGCAGGGAATAGCGCCGGTGGAAGCAGTCATATCCAGACAAAATAAAGCAAAGACTGGGACAGTGACAGGCTCTCCCCAGACCCTGGACTCTGACTGTTCCTAGACCTGGGCTCTTAGCTTTACCAGAAAGAAGAAACGGCTAGAGGTACAGAGGGAAAGTCTGAGACAAGGCTTTGAGTCTCCTAAACCACGAGTGTGTCTGTGTCTGTCCCCGGATTGTCGGTTCTGACAATGCCATGTTTTTCCCCATGAGGGAACCTGCTTTATTTTGTGACACTAAACAAAAATATAGCCTAAACAGGGCTTAAAAAGAGGATTCTCAGATACTCACTCCATTGGTTCGGCCTCATCGCCAATCACGGTCACTCCACTTGTGGGTGTGAATATAACGATTAGATGCAACTGCTATGTGAACGAGTAAATGATGGTGCGCACATATATATATATATATATGATAGTTTTACCTTATTATGCTTGACAGGAACGTTTTCCATTTCCGTTTTCTTGAGCATGAGCGTAAAGAACACAATCTGAAAGTAATCTGAACGTTTGTTTGGCCTAATTGACAACAATCATCAATGCTATTGATAGGGCTCAGTACTGATGAGAATGTGCTCTGTTTAGTGTTAATGCCTGTGTTTTGGTTTACAGGTAATCAGCCATCCCCTCTGGCCTCGGTGGAGAGCTACAACCCTGTGAGGAAGCGCTGGGAGTATGTGGCCCCGATGCCAAGCCCCCGCTGCTCCTGCTCGGGTCTGCAGACCCCCCAGATGCTCTTCCTAATCGGAGGCGTGGCCCAGGGCCCCAGCGACGCTGTAGAGGCCCTCTGTCTGAGAGAGAGCGTGTGACGCACAGGCACTCAGACTAAGGCAGACTGACTCCATGGGTGGGAGTGAGCGGCCACTCTCTGCTGGACTTGAACAGGCTTCCGCTACCCAGCAACCCCTCCCCTCCTGGACTTGTCTCTGGCCAGCAAAGACGAGCAACGACTTTTTTTTGTCACACCAGCGGTGTACAGGACATTTGTCTTTCCCGTTTAGTGGAAATGTTCAGAAACAAGGAGAAATACTTCCCCTAATTCATCAGAAAAAACGGTTATTGTCTGGACGATTCAGATATAAAACAAGCAAGCAAGCAAAAAAATAGAATAAAATAAATCCAGAACTCTTAAGATGCCTGTGAACTGTATGTTAGATTTTACAATCAATGCAGGGTACTCGTTTTAAAAAGGAACTTAGGGCCATAAGAGCAAAGCTAGTGCAGCACCTGTTTGCAGTAGCACATTGAGCACTTTTTTATTTTTTAATAAATACAATACTATACTGAAGATGATACAAAGGGGATTCTTTTTTCCCCTCTACAGAGATGCATGTCTGAAAAAAGCACTGTTCTTGGCGTGAAACACTAATGTCAGCTGGAGAAGTACTGTGCTTCTGCTCATCCGTAACTTGCGAGGTGGCATGGAGAAGCAGCACTACAGGGGGGTTTGGGCCGGGAGAACAGGAGAGCCGGCTTGGGGCTGGAACTGGGTTGAGCTCAACAGGTGACCAATCACGTCACATGCCTAAGCTTTTGGAATACTGTTTGTTTCTAAGGGTAGTCTAAGAAAAGGTTGTTTTTAAAAAAAAAATCTATTTAAAGTAAAGTAATTTTTTGCAAAACATGTTTTTGACGAGACAGTGTTAATTAATCAGAGTAATTACTTGTGGAGCTCTCCTGTCTGTAGTATAATTTGAATGACACCTTTACACTACTTCCTCATCAGAAAACCCTTGCTTTTGTACAGCTCAGATAGACGGTGGGTGTGCTCCGCCTGCAGTGTCAAAGGAGGCAAGGCAGCTTTTAAACAGCTGTGTCGAGTGTAGTCGGGGCCAGTGATTATGTTGCACTAGGAGCCCTTCCTTTTTGTCTTATAAAATGTTGTTCTGAACTAAATTTGTCTGTTCATTTGTATGGCTGGTTTGAGAAAAGAAGGAATATCTTGAGTAAGCTTTTTCTAGTTTGATGGGCCAGTATCCAGAACACCAGAATCGGGTTGGGAAGACCTGGCTAGAAGGCTCACACTGTAGAATGGTCCAGGGAGCATCATTAGTGTCCATCCGATTGGACAAGGGCAGGGAATAAAGCTCATTCACATCCGGATGCGCTGTAAAAAAAACAACCGCTGGTCTGCTATCTAAATGACTGCAACAGAAAAGACAGATTACTTCAAATGCTCCATAGACTGTATTTGCTTTGTATCATACTGCCGGAGTAAGAAGGACTATCAAGTGCTTCTTAAATCTCCCATTGTCGGTGTATGGATAAGTAGGCATCATTCTGTTGAGCTCACTCACCTCTGTTTTCACACGATTTCAATGTCATCATCGGAACATTTTCTTCCCCCTAATGGGGTTAGACAGAAATTTTAAAGGGGTTGTTCCCTAATTGTATGTTTTTTGTATCAGTACATGTCCATTAACTATTCCACAATCAGCTTCTCCTCTGATTATTCTAGCTCTAGAGAGCTAAATTGCAGGTCATCCGTTGCAGGGGTTAGTCCCGGAAGATACTTTGACGGAGAGATCAAATTATGTTTTAATTTAGCACAAAACACAGGATGGCTGTCTACTTGCACAGCGCGCTGTCATTATCAGGACCTGAAGTGCTTTATTTACTGCTATCCATGATGAAACATCTACATATTCATAGTTCCTGAGGATTGTAATTGTTCCCATTGTGCAGAAATGCAGAGCAAGCCAGTGGCAAATTCATCCAGCCATAATAGAAATTGATTAGTATCGATAAGTGGCTCCCATACTAAAATAAAATACCACGTACACACCAGATCAAGAATCCAAAATCCACAATGAACACTATTCACGGCAGATCATGCAAACCTGGCTGCCTTGTTGTATTACTGTACACTTGTGTGTAGTCAGAATTTGGGATGATGTTCTGGTCTACCTGGATGATAAACTGCATTTTGACATATTACCCCCAAGGCTTTTTCGGAACAATGTAAAAGTTGTGCAAGCTTGAAAAAAGAAAGAAGGTATTTTAAAATTTGTGAAAAAATATAGCTCTGACTGCAATCTCTGTGTCAATTTTATTTTTACTCCTTATTTACCGATTTTCTATATGCCTGGCACGCAGACTTCCCCAGTAGTGTCCTAAACAATTCCTATCTGCCAATCCCAGTGTTTCATATTCATGGCACTGACTCTGTTCAGGTAAAGTGGTTATAATAAATGATACATACGGTGCAGTAATTATGTATTGTGTTTAGATTAGGGTTAGGAAAAACAGTAGGGTAGGGGAAATTGATTTCCATCTGCTCTACATCTGTGGCAGCCGAGCCCAAATGGGCAGAGAGACCTAGAAATAATCATCTTTCTTCCCAATTTTCTCCAGTTTTAACAGGAATGGTTCCTGGTACATTCATAGTCTTATCCTGCTTGGCCGTAAGAGATGGTAGACAAAATATGACAACAGTATGCTATGGTATCTATGGTAATTTCTCATACATTTAAATCATATTTCAGGAGCTTTACACACCTTGCCTTCTAATTATGGCTGCAAATTATTAAAAAAACTGAAAATGAAAATGCCACCTGAGATGGCTTTGTGACAGGGCCGAGATTCTCATTTTGTTCTTTTGTTCCGTTCCGAGCAGTTCTTATTTGTTCCCTTTTTACTGTAAACATGCAACTTAGTCTTAGTAAAAATGACAAGTAATGGTCACAGTGAAGTACGTAGCAGCTGTGTTCATGTTAGATATTGTTTAATTCTGTTCTTGATATTATGCTCACAGATGTTCTCTCTGCTCTGTGTCTGTATATTACCAGTTTGTTTGACGTTTTCTCCGCGTATTTCTCCATGTACCAGTGGGTTCAGCCATCGTTTGTGAAATTGAGGTCAATGTGATACTGAGCTATATGTATCGTACAGCCGAGATCAGGTCTGTTGTTTCAAATTATACTGTGCTGTGATATCAAGTCAGTACCTAACACAAATCTTGTAGCAGATTGTTCTTGAACGTGTCCTGTATACTGTGTGCATTAGGTCGGAGTATGGGACGTTTGGTAACGTGAATGATGAGGGGTGCATTTGTGGAGGTCTTCTGCTTTGAGAATATTCACGTTTTTTACGCTTTTTTCAGCTACGTGGCCATTACTAAGCATTCTTAATAGGCACTCCCAGTGTTTAGTCCTAAGCTAGTGGCTTGACAACGCCAAGTCTGAAATTGTGGAACCCAGGAGCTTAAAGTGTTTACAACCACCCCCCCGTGCAGTTCAGGGGCACCTTGGTCTTTGACTAAGCACACGTATCCTGATTCCCTATCTGATTAAATGGCCACTTGTGTCTGACCTCCTTCGAAACCATGAATAAACTGGAGAAGTGGCACTACTCCCTCTGCGTGCACATCAGAGTGATCTAGGCACAGGGGCACAGGTGAGGGCAGCAGTTCAGCTATTGTTGCTGGGATGTCCAATTGTGGATTCTCGGTTAATTCCTCGCACTACGGAATACGTGTGCGTGTTACACAGAGTGACAGTGACTTCAGTACAATAGTTCAGTGCCTATATTTGTGAGGTAGTGCCTCTACTATGAATTGTATAATAAAATTTTATTTGCTGTCTGATTCCCCCGTTTTGTCCATATTTCTTTCTTCACCCACAACTGTCATTATCAGCCATCTCTTCCAGGGTGTGAATGGTTTTAGTGTATTGGGTTCCTTTTTGTGGCATGTCGGGGGTGAAAATGACAAACTATATAAAGATGAACTAGATATGGGCAAAATCCTCATACATCGTTGCATACTTGTGGAATGTGTGGTTTTCATAAAAATTCATTTTAACTTACTCTTGATGACACATTGAGCTCTCAAAATACATTTTAGAGTAGAGTTTTATATAGAGCTAATAATGTCATGAGTTGCCTGGAGTTCATGTTCTGAATAATCTGTCGCATTCATCAAGCCGTTCCTGTATTGTGCAAGACTAGGGCTAAAGAGAGCATTTATTTTAGTTAAATAAAGAAATAACCCAGTATTTGTGGTAGCAAATGCCACAGAATTAAATAATTGGTTGTTAGTTTTGTGTAAATGCAGCTGCATAAATACGACATATTTTGTCTAGCAAGGCTCTAATGGGCATCTTGGGTTAGACTATTTTGATATTTCTTTACATCTAATGTATTCTGCAATATTTAGTCAAACTGCTATAACAACCTGATATCAAGAACAAAGCCAATTAGAGACCTTGCGAGCATGGAAAGAGAAGAAAGCAAAGTAGCTTCAATATCTCCATGCTTATGAATTAGTTTCACATCAAGGGAGCTCCAGGCAAACGCTGCCTCTTCTAAAGCATGCAGAACACCCCACCACTCACCAATACCTTTTAGTCTTCATTGCACACATGTTAATGCAGAAAGGTCTTGCAAAAGCAAAGGTTGACAACGCGAGATCTAGGAGGTGCAGACAAAGCTGTTGAAACGGGAAAGAGGAGCTTCTTGCTTCAGATGCATTGCTTGTGCCAGAAAGCCTGTTCTTCAAGGAGCGCCAACTATCACCAGGTGCTGCGGTGACACCTAGGCTGCTATTCTATGAATTACCACAAAATAAAAAATAAAAATACATTTAAAGGATCGAATAATTTATTGATTTTCCATAACCACAATTTAGGATTACCTGGTGCTGGAGCCTACGTGCACACACAGGGCATGAGGCAGGGTACACCCATGGTAGTATGCCAATCACAGGGCAGGACAAACACACTCACATCTGTAACGAGAGTGGCCCGTAGAAAAATCACTGCACATAGAGGGAGAAATCCACAGTGGCCCAAATCAGACTCAAAACCAGGACCCTTGCTCAATGACATTGGCCCTGTAAAATAACCAACTTTTAGTTATTTAAAATTTTTACTGACTGGTCTCAGATTCCCACCTGTGATTGTTGCAAAGACACTCCTGCTGTAACTGAATGAACGCATTATCCGCTGATGAAAAGCTAGACAAAGTGTGCTCATTACCAGGTGATTACATATAAGCGAAACCTGATTAGCCAAGAATTACTGGCAGGGAGCCGAGCAAATTGTAACGCAGCGAACACTCATTCATAATAATTAACTTAAAGGGCATTGTAATTAATTCCAGAATTAGTATATATATAAAAACAATTCTACATGCAATTAGACACAAACCATCCATGAGTGTACTATAAACCTTAAAAAACCTCCTTTAAAACCTTATTAATTACTTTTTTTCTTAATTGCTCATCACTTTAATTTAATAAAAGTCATAAGGATTCCAATCATGAATAAACTGAAATCAGTCACAAAGAGGTATAGACAATTTAATCATCAACTAGGTTAATAAGATACAAACCACTACTTAATTGTGGATATTGAATTCTTCAGCCAAATAATTGTATACTCAACTGAAAGTAACTGAGACTTTGATATATGCACAGCTATTTAAGTATGTCTAAAGCATCTGGTTAAGTTGGACCATTAGTTACATACCCAAGGGAAAACCTTATCCGGATAAACTTTGAGTGGAGCCTACGAAAGGACTGATTGCAAACCCTGGTCCCGGAGAGTTTCAGATTTTCGTTCTTAATCACGTCTTAATTGTTTAATTGGAGTGGATATTTGGATAAGAAAGGATCTTACATGGGGTTTCCTGGTGTGAATCAGATACCAACTGTGAGGTAGCTTGAAGACCATGGTTACAGTTCGGCAACCCTGACTTGTGGTATTATACCAAAAGGCTGCAATCCCAATATTTGAGCAGCACTGCTATCATCCTCCCGTGAAATCTATTTAAGCTTCAATAGGAAGAGGAACAAGGGAGTGAGATGAGTACAGAGCTGATTTCCAGATAAAAGACTAAAGTACAGTGTACATAAGGCTGTCCTGATAAGCTGATGACATGATTTTTCTGCTTGTCGCTTGTTGGTGGGTTTTCAGACATGTTGGTTTTTGTGCCTTATCCTGTCGGTTTAGTATGTGTTGGCCTAAACAGGACCTGAACGTTAAAGTAAAAATACATTTTAAACGTAAAAAAAAGCAAGATGGTGCAGCGGAGGACTGCTGAATGCAAGTTGAAGTCTAACGATAAAGCGTAAATCACAAGGTGATGTGTGCGTAGGGAACAGCATGGATAAATGTAAGCTTTCTATACTGTCTTTATAATATTAAATGGGACCACAGAGGATATGCGTTTCACTTCTGCGAATGGTGAAGGGGAGTCATAGCGCCCCAGGCAACAGGCAACCCTCTAGTCTCTGACTACAATGACCTTTCCAAATGAAGACACTCCTCGTGTAAGTACTGTACGTTTTATTTAACTTCACACACAAGATGTCGTTCTCTTTATTTAGTTTTCATGTTTCAAGCGTTTCTGACAGGTAAGGGTACCCTGTTTTGTAACACTTTGTCTTTAGCCGATGAAAAAGTTACAAAGATGTAAAAACAACTTTTAAATACGAAACGAAATCCTTTTGCAAATACTTATTTATATATATATATACACTAGGTAACAGTTGTCATTCATTCGTAGATTTATTTATGTCACTTTATTTGGGCGGGAATGTCGGGTTGCCGCGTCAGAATGATGGAAATCTGGGATATTTAGACTTGTCTGTGAGTTTTTCTGGAAGAGGGACATACAACTAACCATTCAGACAGTCCATCTAATATAGCAGCATAACCTCTTCCCTCTATTTGTGCCAAAGTGTCTGCTTAACCCTCAGTCTGCTGATGTATTATTGCCACACAGAAGAGTGTAAATTGATTCAAGAATTTTGTGTCGGGAAAATGATTCAGAAAATCTGTGACGGATATCTAAAAAGAGAAAATACCGGGGAAATCCTTTACTTTACAGTGTTCTGCAACTTTATAATACCAGAACTTTGCAATATAGATTATTTCCATAACTGAGAATTGCTTTATGAAGGTAGAACCGGTGACAATAGCTGTAAATGATCTGTCTCCCTCCGATATGTAATGTTGCAGATTAGAGAAGAGATTATCTTGCCTCTCTCCTTTACCCTGTGCTAAAATATGGTATTGTGCATCCTTATACTTCAGAGTTATTGTTATAGCCCTGTATGTGTGTGGCAAATCAGGGGACCCACTCTCACTGAAGTTCTTTTCAGACATAAAACATAAATGTCCAAATTATGTCTTGTTTTTAAATAGTGTGGTGATTTAACTTCATTTTATTTTTTAAATGTTTAGAATCCTGCCAGAGCAAGAGGCTCAGGAAAAATCTCCTCCAATTGCTTTCCAACCACTGGTCTAATTTACAATCCACAGGCTACACAGACCGCACACGAGAGGTCCAGTGCCTATAATTGCATTATAAAATGACTCATGCCCCGCGTATTGATTAATGTATTCCAAAGATAAATTAAGTTATGCGACTAAACTTTTACAGTTAACAGCGTTATGAGTTTGTTGCATTCCATTGGTTTTCCTCTGAAATGGGTTTGACGGGCCCCTGCAAATCAAAGGGTCTTCCAAGTCTGCACTGAAAATGCATTCACAATGTATTCCTCCTTACATTGGATACATATCACTCCATATTCTGGGACTCCTCCATGATCTAACATGGGGCCTTAGGGTGTTTTGAGTCTTTGAATATCCGACACCATTGCCCAGGTGACCCAACCAAGGCTGATCTGACTTCAGCGCAAGTCCAAGTAGCATTTAAGATGATCCCCATGGATCGCCTCTCTTAAACCAGAGCCACCTTCAGGCATTTTCTGCTGACTCGACGACATTTCTAATTGCTCTCCACCTCCTCACTACGGTGATGCCCAGTGCACTGTAGGCTTTGTTGAGGGATTTCCAGCAAAACCCCCACAGCCTACCTTGATAGGCATGCACCTTGCTTTCCAGCCTTGTTTCTGACAGTTCATGATCAGTCCCTTGCACTCCCTTCCTCTCATGAACCTCTTCCACGTGATCTTCCCAAGGGACTGTCTGCTCCAGCAGGATAATGGGATTTGTGGACTCTGAGACCTGGTGATGTCTGATCTTAGAGATGTCTTTACAAGGTGCTGGGGGAACTCTGGGGGATTGGCTTCTCCATCTCTGCTGTCAGCTGCCAGTTGCCACGATCTGTGTCGATATGGCTCTTGAACCTGGTTACTCTGAAGCTCTGCTAAATGCGATCATCCATTTGGTTGGCCGTACTCGCTTGTAGTTGATTCCTGAGCAGGTTGTTTCTGGGATTGTCTTGCCAGCTGCGCTGTTTCATTGTGCTGGGAAAGATCATATAGTTGATGCAATGAGACTTAACCTGTCAAAGGTCAGTCCGCGTGACGTTCCTGTCCACTGCCAGTTTCCACCATGTCCCGGCTCCTTGCCGTCTCATTCCCACTGCCCTGCTGGACCTCCTGAACCAGCCTGCATCTCTCCTTCCCATTGGCAGTGTCGTACTGGGGGATTGAGAAGGCTCTTCAGGGTTGCTGCTCCCTCTAGGACACTGGTGCAGCCTAGACTTGACCTGCTGCATGGCCTCCTCTGTTTGACATGTGGTTTTTTTTTTTTTTTTAAACTCGTATCCATATTTTGGCTACTTTCGGATCGCTAAACTCTCCACACTGGTTCACTTCCCTCGTCTGTATCACCTTGGACATCTTTTGGCATCTCTGCAATTTGTAGGCTTGAAGCTCATTGTAGCCCATCCAATTAGGCCCTCCTTGTATAATCCACCTGTTATCTGGCACCGACTCTGTAAAGACTGTCAAGTCGTGTATAAAGTGCAGAGGCCCTGGCACTCAACTTCAGAAGACATTATGATCACGTTCATCATTAGGGCAAAGCGTATCACAGAGATGGTACATCCTGTTATGAATCCCACCTCTGATCTGCACCACTCTTTTCTGACCCTGATGAGACTCGAAAATTCATACAACTTGGCAGTGGAAGTGAGAACAATGAGTACATTTGAAATAAACGTCTCAGATTGTAGACGTTCTGTTATTTCGGATAAATTGTCTTTAAAGATGGTCCATTAAAGGTCCTTCTGTTCAATCAATATTGCGGTGTAATATTTCG